>JAQGAY010000202.1:0-38537 GCA_034698085.1 Polydesmus angustus | reverse complement strand
AACATTCTTCAAAGATCGAAGTTACAGGGTGTTTTTTTGTTTATCTTTTTTTATTATTATTTTTAAAAATATACGTAGTTCTACATTGTACGGAACAGATGGCCATGTTGTTATTTTAATTAACTTGTTTGTTGTTGAAATTGATTTTCAGCCGCAGTTAATTGTTCTGTTGACTAGATACGTAATTTGCGTGCGTTTCTCCCATGCGTTTCAACCCCCTTTCCCTCTTTTCTATTGATGGCGGAGGGAGGCACGTGTGTAACAGTAGCAGAAGGCATGTCAATTTTTTTTTTGTTTTGTTTTTCCCTTTCTCTTTCTCGTCCATTAATAAATAAGTAATGGCTCGGACCTCTGCTTAATCGATTCAAATTCTCTCTCGGCGTTTTTCAATAATAACCGATGACGTCATCGCCTTCAATTTCGATAAATGTACCGAAAATGATTTTTGGCGATCGGCGAAGTGACGTCATTGGGGATGAATACAAAGTAGCTGCTGCGGCTGGTAATGAGTGATTAATGACGCGAGGGAGGGGCGTAGACGTTTTACCGATTTCCCTTTATTTTTTTTATATTTTTTTTTGGGGGGGGGGGGTTTGGCGTAGTTAGTGAATGGTATTAGCGCCACCTGCCGTTTAATAATTACCACGTGCATCGATCGGCCTCGCGCGTTGTTAGCTCGTGCGCGCAGGAGTTTTGGGTAGGCGATAAATTAATCAAGTTTAACGTTGTTTACAGCGGTCGATCATTGTTATTATTATCACGAGGAAAGAGCGGCGAAACCGTTATTATTATTATTATTATTATAGGAAATTACATTTTTTTAAAACTTTTTTTTCTTTTTTTCTTCGAGATTATTAAATTTGTAGTTTCGATTTGAGTGTTGGGTTTTTTTTTTTTTGAAGGGATAAGCGTGTTTGGGGAAGCGAGTGAGAGGGAGGGATAGAATGTCGGTTGCTAGGCAACTGTCGCTGCTTTCCCTTCGCTCTCTCCCTTCTCTCTTTTCGCGCTCTCTCGTGACATTGACCGTTATTGCGGAGCACGATGACGTCATCTCTCACGCTTGCTTTTTTTTTTTGCCCTTCTCTTTATTTTTTTTTTTGTGTATGAAATTTATTATTGTAGCGCGTTGGTAGGATTTTGCGGGTAGGGGAGAGACGTAAATTTATATATTATATTTTTGTTGTCGTTGTTTTTGTTTAAAAATGGAGGCGGCTGTGCGTTATGTTTTTGGCGCTTGCGTTGCTTCAATTAGCGTGTGTTGCGGCTCCGAGGAAGAAAAATGTTTGTTTGCGCGTGACTCGAATTCCTAAAAAGTGGTTGTTTTCTGCTTTTTTTTTTCTCTCTCTATTTTTCTTTCATAATGTACAGAAAGATGCATGTGCTCGGGGCGCCTCTCTCTTTCTATCTATTCAATCGTATTCAGACGTTTGTGTGAAGGGAGCGAGGGAGGGTTTTCTTTTTACAGTTGTGTTTTGATGGAAGAAGAAAAAAAAAGCGTCGGAAAGTGATTCATAGGCTGCATATTAATTCCGTGGGATACGAATTTTGTTTATTTTCTCTATCTAAGAAACGAATGATTTTTTTTTGGAGGGAGGATGGTTGGAGGGTTTTTTTTTTTTTTTGCGGTGACGGGTGACGTCATCGCCTTGATTTTTTGACGGCGTAAAAAAAAAAAGATGTGAAATTTTAATGCGATTGAGGCGAGTGGGGGTTGGAGAGGGTGTTAAAAGTTGTCGGCCGAATTGGGTTTGCAATGTGCGTGGAGCAGTGTGATGGTGGGGGTGTGTGTGAAATAGATGGGAGCAGACGTTTTGTTGATTACATTACCGCTGCTGTTTTGTCCGCTGGAGGGCAGCGTGGGGAAGGGAGGACATGTAGTTGGTAGGGGTCTTTATGACTTCCCCTGTCTCTCCGACGCTTGATATTAGGGGAGGAAATGGGCAATTTTTCTCGTCCTTCGCTTTTTAGGGAGCATTTTGAGCTGCCACCAATGGGTCGATGCTTTCTAAAAATAATTGCGTAAATCAAACTTCCGTCTGTTATTTTGAGCGTTTCCTCGTTTTTGTTGCCGGTTTTGTTTACTTTTTTAAAAGCTGTGTTTATCGTTAAAAAAATATATTATGGAAGGAATTTTATTTTTTAGAATTTGGAGATGACGTATTTTTTTTTTAAATTAAAATTCCTGACGTTATTGGTTAAATTAGGAAAATTGTGTTTTTTTTAAATATTTATTTTAACGCGAAGTTATTGAAAATATTTTTTTTTATTTAATATTTAGTAAAAAGCGTTCGATAACAGAAACATTGAAATGATGGTAAATGTTTTGAAAAGGTAAAATTGGAATAGTTTTTCCAGGAAATGGAAATTGTTTGCGTATTTATTTATGGTCTCGAGTCTTCCAAAAAAAAAAAAAATGAAATTTCTTTCTTCAAAAATTGCAAAATCGAAAATTCAATTCTAGAAATTGGAGAAAAATGTTATTGAAAATATTATAGTTTTCGAAAAACGAGCGCGCAATAATAACAAACCGATAAGAATCGATGAATATTGAAAGAAAAAAAAAATAATCTAGAAATAAAAATGAAAAAATGCAGAACGCAGAAATTCAGAATCGAGGTTTTTGATGGGGGTTTTACATTTCAGATTACAAATTTGCGTAGAAAGGATCCGGTATGCGCGCGCGTGTGTGTAAGGCGGATGAATAGAGGGGTGACCCAGTGGCGCCCTTACAACGGCAGATGTCACGTGACTCGGGGGCCACGTGCTCCTCTACCCTTCTTGCACGGGAGGGAGGCTGGGTGGGGGCTCTTACATAACGAGCAGCTGCCCCCTCTTTCTCCCTTCGACATGACTTTTCAACGCTCTCATCTGGGTCAATAACCTCCTTCCTCCCGCACGCGCAATGTCTGCCGTTGCCACCGCCATTTTCTTTCCTCTTCAAATTTCAATGGTTGAATTGTACGGCGCGAATCAATTGAAATCTTTTTTTTTTTTTTAAATACTTTTTATTTTTGACGCGGCGTGCGAATGAATGCGCGTTCGGTATGCGCGCGTGAATGATAAATGGCGCCATCTGGCGTCTCGGAAGTTTTGAGGGGAGAGAAATGTACGATGGTAAAAAGTCTATACGAATTCAAGCGCCACCTATCTCACCTACATTATTATTATTATTATTGCATGACATTGCCAACTGTTTTTTTATATTTTTTTTAAATGTTTATTTATTATTATTTTTAATTAAGTTGCACTATTTTTAAGTTTATATTTTTTTTTAATTTGTTGGCTTTTTTTGTTATTGTTAGATTCGCTGGAGTTAAACCTAAATCCGTAGAAGGTGGAGTTAAGTGGCTTGAAATTGGCGCAGTTTACCTGCATCGGTATCAACGACATAATGGATGGACTGCATCAGAACGAGGTACGTCACACGCATGCGCACTCTTCCACTGACTCAAATGTACCGTTATGTAAGATGAAAAATAAAAAAGTTGGAAAAATTAATGAGAAGCTGCGAGATGAAGCGAAAAAAATATATGTATGGCGTAAGAAAAATGCGAGTTATTTGATGACGTCACGCGTCGCTTCAACTCTCCCGCACTTTTTTTTTTTTATTTTATTTTTTTTTTCTGGGTTAAACACAATGTCATGCAAATATGTGCGCGGAGTTGCGTCGCAATTTCCTACGGTATTGTCATCGTCGGTTTGGTCTGTGTAAACTTCGGTCGGCCGATTTCAATTTTCATTCCGCTGATCGGAATGCAGCTGCAGCTATTGCATTCATCTCGGCGCGATTAACGGAACCGGAAATGAAAAATATCGATGAGGCGGGAATTAAAAAATGGAAAGGCTTTCTCTCTCGCTCGCTCTATCTCTGGTTGGATTGTTTGAAGTGTGTGTGTGTGGAAAGGTTGTGTTGGGGATTGATTATCCGTTTGGATGGCGTCCAAATTAGCATTGATAAAAGCCCGCGAGTTTTTTTTTTTATTTTTATTCTCCCTCCCTTTAATATCTACGTTGCTCCTTTTCTTAATGTTCGCGCGGGAGAATGCTTTAGATCGATTAATGATTAATCGATATGGGTGGTGTTGCCTCCCTCACCCACCCTTAGAGAGTGAGGCTCCTGCGGGGGAATTCCGAATCCAGCGACTGAATAATTCAATTCCACACTTATTTATTTTTTAAGAAGCGGAGGAAAAGGGGTTAATTATTGCGGCTAATTGATTAATTCCGCAATGCGAACGGAAGTAGATTTTTTTTTGTTAGCTTAAAAAATATTTTAATTTAAATTTTTTTTTTTTTTTTTTTCAATTTATTTAGCGTTTCTTGTCTTTTGCTTTTTTTTTTTCTTTCTATTTTGTATAATGTATGGTTTGTTTTTCCTCCCGAACGGGAATGGAACGGCGGCGTGTTGTTGACGTTGCTCGATAGGGGGCGCTGACAAATGGAGCCCTAATTTATTTCTTTCTCTTTCGCTCTTTCCGTTTTCATTTTATTATATTATATATTTTTTTTCTGGGGAGATTTTTCCGCGAATAAAATTGGCGCGCTGGTGTTGGATCGAGAGTAGCTGGGGGTAGGGCGGAAGGGAGAGGAAATTGAAAACTGAGAAATGTTTTTTAAACGGTTTGCGCAGCGAGTTTATGAGGCGTAAATGCGGCGCGCATGCGCTCTCGTTCACGCTCGTCGCCCGATTTGAAATACAGTACATGTACAGTAATTGAAATTCGGTAAAGATATGAAGCGCGTTTTTGTGTTGGGGAGGAGGGGGCTGTCGTCGTTTTCGCGACGTCATCCGCTGACCACGTGCAACGGGGGAGGAGGGAGCGGGGATCAGCGACCTTCCGAGTCCTTTCACCCCCTGCCTCCCTCCCTCCTGCACTCTCTCCCCGTCCCCGTGTGTCGTTATCCTGCAGGGGAGTAGGGGAGGTGGTGGACCTATCGATCGGTTGGGTAGAGGGAGCCACGCGAGCGAAGGAGATTAAGAAATGGAGAAGCTGCTCGTAATTAAGAAGGGATGAATAAAAGGAGCTTTTGTTTTCACTTCACAACAATTCCTATCTACCATTTTTTTTTTGCTATTTAATTTCGAATTAACATTTTTATCTCGTTTTATGTTTGATGAGAATTAGCCGCAATGGGAAAGTGAACTTGGGTTTCGTTTCGGTGAGGATTGCGTCGGTAGTCGTTTTCTATCGGCATTATCGAGTGGTTGGAGGTGTGTGGGGTTCATTAGTAGAGTTTCAATTCTATTTCAAAGGAAGAGTTAATGGATTTTTTTTTTGTTTGAGACTTAAAGAAAGCGCTTTGTTTTGACTTTTGAAGCGAATCTTTTTGGTCAATAAATGCGCCGTGTTTGTTGTCCGACGTTTTGAATAAGTTTATCGACCGCTTTTCTAAATCCGAAGCGGAGAAAAAATAAAAACAAGATGTCTTTAATTTAATTGTTTGTAATTGAGGCGTCCAGTTCCGAAGTGGTTTACGTTTGTTAAGTATGGAAAGTACATGCGGATTTCTTCGCAAAATTTTTTTTTTCTTGCTAAAAAGAGGTGAACCAATAGAAAAGCCGGTCCAAAAAAATTTTCAAAACCACGTGCTTTGTCAATTTGTAATTAAAAATGAAAACGTATGTGACACTAATTATTGTGAGTATTATGAGAAGCATTTTAATTTAGTAGAACAATTATTTTAGCATACATTAATGATTTTAAGCTTTATTTATAATTAAACATCACACTACTTAAATTTGGAAAAGTGCGAGCTTTGCGTAAATGTATGCGCATGTGCGTACCATACATGATTATTATTCTCGAAACATGCAGTTGTTCTGTGCTATAAAGAACCAAATTCTTAACTTGATTATTCACCTAAAACATTGCATTGAACTGCTCTCATCATTCATTTGTATTGAAACATGTGCGGGAAGTGGGTCAATTCCACAAACATTTTTGGAAATTTTATACTGTATCTTTAAATTTCAAATTCATTTAACTGTTAGTCATCACATTTTATTTTTGAGCCACTGTTCTTAGACAAAATGAAGTTAGTTTTGCAGTTTAATAAAATTAACGAATGAACTTTAATGTTAATTAAGATTTGTGAGCGTTGATTACTATGAACCGAAGTACCTCACTGGTTTCAGGAGTTGGAGAATCGTTGAAACGAAATAATTGGTGTACATTTTCGATATTTTGCAACTACCGGTAGAAGGTTATACAGCAGTGCGATTAGCAAGTGAAGCAAATTACGATTAATATTTGAAATTGGATTAATTTAGTTGATGGCAGGTCGTCCTAATTTTGCACTAAAAGAGAAGTTTATTTATTAAAGCATTGCTCTTAAGGTTTGAATTGGATAATTTAAAATTGTATCGATTCCTCGTCACGATTCTATTGATCCCAATGATTTTGCGTCGCGGCAACGGTTTATATTGGTAATGCTTAATAGACAAACAAATTTTCCCCCCGAAATCCACAACGATCATTGAACAATATTCAGTAAACGAGGTTAGTTAGGTTCGCTGTTATCGATCTTCACTTTACCGAAGTGATCTTGGTTTTAGTTTACTTCGCGTGGAACAGAATTAATGAATTGTGTTTTCCTTTAAAATCGATATTGGTTCACCATGAAAACGTACATTTTATTATTGACTTTTAACAAATGAAAACGAGTCCTCTAGATACCGCTTATCCTTGAATCCGACGAAGGATTCATTTTTTCCTTGGCCATCCTGAAGGGGTCAACGACAAAGTGTTTACCGAACGAGGATTATTAAAAGTGGTTGCTGCTGACAGGGTTTTGTTTGGTTATGTTAGGGAGCCATTCTCATTTGACGCTTTGTCGGCAGACGTTTTGCGGGTGTTAATTTTGTCCCTGGTCCTTGTTGAGTTTTTAAGCGTTCCAGTGACCTAAAAGTGGCAAACTAATTGTGGTAACAGATTTTTAGTGTGTTGATAGTTGTAAATTTAGTTTCGACGGTTTAGTTGAAAGAAAAAGAGGCTGCTGTTTTCCGTAAACAATTTGAAAACGGTGTCTGTGAATGTCGAGTGCGCTCGTGTGAGATCGGCTGACGACGAGTCGGTGTGCGCATGCTCGCGCCAGCGATTTGTTTCTTATTAAAGTCTCGGTTGGATTGGCGGATTCGCTTTTAATTGCTTCGATTCAAATTGCTTAATGATAGCAGCTTAACTTAATTGGACTTGTCTCTCTCTCGCTCTCTTCATCTTTTAAATCCACTCGCGGGATGCTTTCTTTAAAATAAGAAGGCATTTTTTTGAAGCAGGTTATTAATATTATCCGATAGACCATCGTTTGTTCGAAGTCTGCGTAAAAAAAAGATTAAATTCGGTAAAATATTTTGGAAATTTTTTTGTTTTTTTGAAAAATAATATAGATTTCAAATGCGGTAGTTAAATTTTCATAATGGATTTTGTAATCTACATTTCTTTTTTTAATAAATTTTTTTTTCTTCAATTGGTTAAATAAAATAACGCATTAGTTGATTTAAATACGGCGCATGTTTTGATTTGTATACAACGTACCAATGTTGTTGTAAAAGCTATGGTAAAGCCCTACCTACGTTGCGCGAATACACTCGTTTTGCATAATCTTTTGGCGCTGTTCGAGTTTGAACGAACTAAGCCAATAACAAAAAAAATGTATTTGAAAAAGAGAATATTATTTCGGTTGTTGTAAACGAAATCAAAAGATTGAGTTTGAAAAGCCAATTTACGCCAATCGAAATAGCGCTTAATATTATGGTGGAGAGGGTAGGCAGTTTTCAATTAGATAATAAGATTGCCGATTTTGCTTTATTATGATTTCCATTTTATTTACTTATTTTTGTTAATTTTTTTTGTTTATTTTATTTTTTGGTTTTGTTTATTTGTTTTAGTATTTGGCCATAATGAATGGTATGGATCCGCAACCTCAGCAGAATGGGACTCTGCACAACAATTCGTCTCAGACCGGAAGTTTGGAGGACAGCAAGACCAATCTGATCGTCAACTACCTCCCTCAGACCATGACCCAGGAGGAGATCAGGAGCCTGTTTTCTAGCATAGGAGACGTGGAATCGTGCAAGTTGATCCGGGATAAAGTCACTGGTAAGTTGCTGCTCCCCAACCGTCTCATTTGGCGCTCGAGTTAACCAGCGGCGGCGAGGACCGTAAAGCCTCTCTCCCTCTGTGGCTCTCTCTAGCAGCAGCAGTAGTTGTTCCCAGGTGTCGATGGCGGTGGACGCGAGCAGAGGAGAGGGAGAAAAAAAAATCAATGTTATCGATCAGCCGAGTATCGATTTTGGCTGCGGTGGGTGGGTGGTAGGGGGAGTCGTAGTCCATTGTCTCGTCTGCTTCTGCGTGTTAAAGCCGAAATTTATACGCCACACGCCATCTTGAGTTTAGGAAAAGTGCGTGCGATGTGGAAGCTGACATTTTCTTCTGCTTTTCTGCTTTTTTTTATCCTCCGTCATGTTTGATTACTTTTTTTTTTCTTTCTTCCTTTCATTCTCTACTCTTTTTTTTCTTTTCTTTTTTGTTTCGTTTTTGATATCGAAAATGATATTTATTTGGCAGTGTGACAAAATAAGTCGCTTTTAACGCACTCGCGGTGAAAGTTAAACATGGCGAAGGGGCGTGGCTTAACACCTAGCGGGGGTAAACGTTTAAAGATGAGAATAGGTGATGAGATGTTTGGTTGGGTTGGCATGGGTGTGGTCAACTCTTGTTACGTCAAGGCCATCTTTTTTTATGTACTGTACTATATTATACGTCATTGTTAACAACGTGATTTACCTCCCTCGCAAAATGGCCGCCACCTCCTCCTCCAGGTGCTGAAGAAGGAGCGTGTTTGATAGGCGTGGCCAAGCGATGGGAAGGAGAAGGAGAGAGATGGATGATCGATGGTATAGCAATAACTTTGTCGCGTTTAATGGCATGGCGCGGGGGTGACGTTATCTCCGGTGACGTAATTTGGGTTTAATTTTTGAAATTCCTTTTTAGAGCTCGCTGGAGAGCGCTAGTCTCGCCATGAAAAACACCCCGTCCATTTTTATTTTTTTTTCTCTTTGCGGAAGGAAACTCGATCTCTCTATTAGTATTAGAAGAAGAATTAATTGCGTCACCCGAGACGGCCATTTTGTTTTAGTTAATTTTATCCAATTAGTGGCAGCGAATTGTAACTAAGCGTCGTTAACGTAAACGCCAGCTTCGGCGGGAGGATCGCAAGCAGCGGGGTTGGGAGTTGGACCGGGAGAAGGAGAGATGTCGACCGCTGTAAACACTTGATGTTGTGTCAACAATATACAGGGTGCATCGGCTAAAAGTAGCCCCTATATAAATACATTAACCAAGTATTTGGAATGCGGGCTTAGTCTTAGACAAATTAATTGGACAATTTCAGACTATTTGCACTCCTTTCCTAAGAAGTGCGCCACGGTAACTAGTGTAAAATCAGGTAACTGATTTGCCTTGACGACATGCACACGCAATAATTATTATAAAAGTACAGATTGAAAATGCATTACTGTACTTATGTTTTTGAACACGCCGTGCTACTTTTAGCTGCTGCACCCTGTCGAAATCGATTTGGAAAGGGACGAGTGAGTCTGTGTAATCCGCTCTCTCCCTCGCTCGCTGCCTGACGAAGATGGCCATCACCGACGACGTCATTATCGCTCTCTTTGCTTAGGCTTAACTTTGATGGCTATTGCCGTTGATTAGCGTCGCCACATTGTCCGATGACGTCAACATTTGAATATTTGGGATTTTGATGGCGCGAAGTATTTTTATTTTGAAAAATCCGGATTAACGAAACCTCTGGCCGGTTCAAGTTGAGCGAGTGGAAATGGGGAAGGTAGGGGGTGGGAAGAGCACTTGGAGCAGACGACGCTCGCACTTTAATCCGGATTCACCATTTCCTTTTGCTCGCGCCATTTTTTTTTTTTTAATCTTTGAAAATGTTTTTCTTTTTCTATACTGTATTTTTTTTTTGCTTCCGGAAGGGATGGAAAGTGTGATAGATGTCTGTTTTAATGGCTTTTTTTAGCGCGCAAAATGCCATTTAAAAAGCTGATTTTAAGGTCGCGTTCACACTTGCATCTCTCCAGTAAGAAAAGGGTTTGAAGCTTAACATGACTATAGCTTATTTTATTTTAGGTCTAGTTTTTGTCTCGTATTAATGTACTGTATATGCTATTTCTGCTCGGATCATTTCTATCGTAGTTAAATCTATTTATGTTAAAAGTTTTGAAGATGAAGACTATTTTGTTGGTGGGCCCAGATAGGTACTGTGCTGTATAGAAGGGAAGATTTTGATTGGTCCTGCTTGCCAGCGAGATCGATTTAATGTAGTTGACTTGGTAGGGATAGGAGTGTTTAATTTTTCAAAGTCACGTCACCAATTATGACGGGGAAATGATTGTTGAGCAAAAATCTTTGAATTCTATTGTTAAAAAAAATAATGAAGTGCATTTTTATCGTTGGTGTTGTTGAAGAACTAGATGCTGAGCCTGCGTAACTGGCGCCAGAAGAACTAATTCGAGTTTGTTTGTGCGCATGTCGAGAGAGGGTTTGATTGATCTGCCATCTTGTTTACAGCCGAATGTTTACGCTTTCGTAAATGGTTTTAAAACGCTTTCGCCCACGTGACTCGTGCGTTGGAGGAGAGGCGTGGCCGAGCAGCGGGGAGGGATGGGGCGAGACCGGCGGGGGCGTGCGGCTGGTCGTCGTTTGAGCTCGGTGCAAATCCCGTTAATGGCGTCCTTTAAAGCTTTTATTTCTTATTCCGAACGGTTAAAGCTTTCTCCATTTTATTTTTTTATTCGTTTTTTTTTCTTTTTTCTTCCGTTTTTTTTCTTTTCTCCGGCTTGTGAGATGTGACGCGTTAGTTACGTCGGTCGCTAGAGGGCGCGTTGCTAATAAAAATTGCCGTCACCATGTTTGAAGAAGCAAATAAGTAGCAGCTGCTGCCGCCAACGCCGCTCGTTCGCTCGCTGGCTTTTATTAAGGAGCCTTTTGTGTCATCTTCATATTTTTTTCTTTTCTTATTTATTATTTCTCTGCCTTAATGGCGTCTCTTTAACTGCCGCGAGAGGGCGCCACCTACTTTATAACACTTTGCGAAATGACTGACACTTTTTCCCTCCTCTCTCTTCCCATCACTCCTTTCGCATTTTTAATCGCTGTCGTCTTTTTTTCTTTTCTCTCCTCCTCGTCTTTCGCTCTCGTTACTTTCACCTCATCTTTTTTCTCTACCTTCTTCACTCCCGTGTGCATAAATTATGGCGCGAGAATATTGTTTTTGAGTATTGGCTCTTGTTCTCGCTGGAGTGGCAATCGACTTTATTCGAATGCGGCGGTGAGAGCGGAGTTGCGTCGCTGGTTTATGGGATCACCGGATGTTGCGTTTTCAATTTAATGGGCGGGATTTAATGTTTTTGACGGATGATTGACAGCGCGGCTGATTTCGTTAATTAACTCGTAGTTGGAATTGTTGAAGGCGAGCTATGAGCGCGAACACGTTGGTGCGCTGACGGTAGTGTAAAGTTGGCGCCCTGAAACCAACCTGTCAATGAACATTTTGTTTTTCATTGCGATTGACAACTCGCTTTTGCACGTGAAATATGGGCTTCTACCATACAAGAGCGCTATTTGAAATTATTGATGCAAAGTTGTTTATGTAAATATCGAAATTATGGTTCCCCAAATGTAGTTTCTATAGGGAGATTTAATTAAAAAGGAATAATAGAAGTAGATTGTTTTTCCACTAATGAATATGGGTTTAAAACAATTTTAAAAAAAGTATAAAATTTAATATGAAACTTTAGGAAAGAATTATCATTATGAAGAACCAGCTATATGTGCAGAGTAAGAGTGTAGTCGCTGTTTTTTTCTAGAAATGCAGCGTTGAAAATACAAATCGGTATTTTAATGGTAATGGCGTAGAATATGCAAAGCGAGGTTAAGTTAATGAACCTTAAACAATGCAATTTAATTTTTAGCTCAAAAATTATTTCTAAAATTGACTAGTTTCCTGGTAAAAGAAGGCAAAATTTATTATTGCTTAGCTTTTGTTTTCGAGCGAGGTTGTGTTTTGCGTGGATGTGAAAAGCGGCCCGATTGAGGGCTGCCTTGCTAGCACGCGTGCGCGTAGTAATTGCCTATCCTCTAGGGGGCAGGTTGCGGGTGACGTCATTCCACACCCATTCAGCATTTAAATGGGAATTAAATTTAGCCTCTTCGTTTGCATAATTAATTATTAAAAACGTGTTTCTATAATATTAATAGTTTTTATTTTTTTAATATTGTGTTGGAAGGGAAAGTGAATGTGATTTTTTTTGAATTGGAATTAATTAATATTTGCTGTCATTAAATTTTCCGAACGAGCGCGGTTAAGTGAAGCGCGAGCGTAATAATTATTACTAATGCAGTAAACAATTATTTATTTTTTTTAGATAAAAAAAGTATTTAAAAAAAAAAGAATATAAAATGCAGCGCGAAGATGGTGGCGCCTAGTCGTCCATTTGTATTAGGTTGACGGTGTTGTGGAGACGTGGCAGCCGCGTGGAGATAATTCTCCGAGGGGTTTTAATTAAGTGCATAAATTTGTAGCAACGATGCTAATCTGTTAATTCTTCGCATCCTCTCTCTCCTTGATTCACTCCCCTCCATCTTTAATCCCTCTCGTTTCGCTTTTTTTTTTTTTTTTACGCGCGGAAGTTTAATGTCATTTTTTTTTTGTTTCTTCGTCTACTCTTCTCTTTAAGTCTTATTCTTTTCGATCGCTTATTATCACCTGCAGATGGCGCTGTACGCCTTGTGCGCGCGTTAGTCGTTTCGATTACTCCGAGCACATTGTTTAAATCCATTTACTTGATTACAAATTCTAAGCAAATTCCTCTTGTTTTTTTCTCTCCAATTTCTGGAAGGAGCGTGTGGCGGAATAACCATGAGAGAATAGGTAGAGAGTGAGAGAGAGAGGAAGATCGGTTTGTTTTAGAAGTTGTGCGGAAGATAATGTAATCAAAGAAATGCGCGTGTGTGTTTTTTTAATATAGTTGAGATAAATAGAACTGGGTGGGAGGAGCTTAAAGAGGAAGTTCGCTGGTGATTTATTTCGCTGTTGATCGTTTCCGGTTTAGAGAATCTTAATTAACGAGTTAATTTTTAATGGGCTGTTTTCGTGTCAGGTATGCATTTGCATTGCTATTTTTATTTAAAGCTCCATTTTTTATTAATAAGGGTTTTTTTCTGTAGTTTTGGGATGATTTCATTTATTATGTAATTCTAGCCTTGGAATTTATTAAAGTGTGGTTGCGAGAGATCGATAGTAAACAAGTAAATTTGATAGGGATGCGAACGCGCGTTAATGGAAATTATATTGGCGTTAAGAGGAGAAATAATACAATTTTAAAAAATTATTTTGCAAAAGTTCTGTTTTTATGGCTGAGATGGTTGTGTTTATCGCTTTTAAGACGGTTACAGTCTCGCTAATTCGCATCATGGTAGAGAAGAAAGTAATCAATAAAATGATTATTGTTTTGATTAATTATTTCTAATATCGACATTCTAAACCGTCATAATGGTAATTATATTTTACTATTTATGAGCTGCACTGGTTAAAAATTTACGCGAGGGGCGAATGCATTTGATGCAGCAGCGCGTAGTGAGTGGGCGTGTTGAGGCTAACGTAAGATACAGTATTTTGAAATACAATTAAAATAATGTTAGAAAAGTTATTAGGGAGGATAATTATGTAGGTTACGAAGCGGATTAGTATACTAATTGGATTGGGTTCGTTTTTCTCGGTACACCGTGTATTTAGCTTTTACATTGACGGCCTATTTTTCTATTGACGAATGGTCTTTCTAGGTACAGTAGTCTGAACTTTTGGATGTTTTAAAGCAGCTCGTTTTTCGTTAGCCAGATTAATTCGCTTTACGCGGGAATTGTTTTACTTCTAGGAAGCGAAAGTAATTGGCTGGCAGCCATTTTGATGGAATGGAAGTGATGTGAAATATTATGTACAGTAGATTGTTTTTTACGTTTTCTTCTTTTAATTTAACTTTTACAAAAATAATAATAATAATTTTAAAATTGGAACGATTTCTCTCTCTCTCCATTTCCTCCTCTTCCTTTTTCTCCTCCTCCGCCACTTCTTTTCCCCACTTTTCTGGCTTTGCAGATTGTTTTCGATTGTGTTTCTTTTCAATTTCCAAACTAGATTATGTTTCTGTTGGTTTAACTTGCACGAAGAAACCGCTTCCACTTTTTTCTCCTAAATTTAACTATTATATTACATCGTCTTTCTCTTTTTTTTCTTCTTTTTTCTTATTTTTTTTTTATTTAAAAAAGTCTGGGGAAATGTTTTTAAGGAAGAGTGTGGGTGGGAGGTTGGTAAAATGGTTCGCTTTGTATATTTGCACGCTTTGTGCCTGGTTTCCATGGCAACTGAAAGCGAAACCGTGTTCAACAAAATATCCCGGTGTTATTTAAGCGTGACGTCACCTCTAGTTTACAAATGGCGGCGAGGCGTGACGACGTCCGCAGTCACGTAACGCCAGCTTTTCGTTTCTCTTCACTTCCTTTTCCGCTTTTTCCCCGACGCAATAACCCACGCTGCTCGCTGGATGGGCGAATGGCGTGCGAATGCGTCGTTCGCTGCACCGGAAGTGGAAGTAGCGTGCGGCTGCGTGTGTAGTAAATAATCGTTGAATGACGTCATCGGAAGACCTTCTTCTGCTGGGTAATTGCCGGGGGTAGAAAGGGGATTTGGGCTGCGAGTGCAGGGGGCGCCACCTACGCGCACGTTATGCAAATAGACTTTTATCGATACTCGTTTATTATTATAAATTGATGGGAGAAAAATACGGTTGTAAATCGATAGCCAAAATAGTAGGTTTTTGGCGGGAAATGCCATTTGTTAAAGGGGGCGGAGCTTGAGAATGTGATTAGTCACTGGCGCATGACGTCATGGCTTTTTTTTTTTTTTTTTTGGTTTTAATTTGAGCCTAGCAGGATTTTTAAACGAGTTGCGTTGGATCGCACGTGCGTTTATAAAAATAATTAGGTAATTTACTTATTTGTTATTTAAAAGTGGAATAAGACTATGGTAATTGAGTTTTTACGGATACCCTCCTCCCCGTGCACTGCCTGGGGGGAGGGCGGGGCTTAATGTGCGATGGGAATTGTGTTAAATAATTGAAGCCGAGGTTTTAACTTGTTTGTTTATCTAAATGAGATTTGATGGATTTTTTCTTTTACCCCCTTCAGCACCAACACTTTAATCCACTTTGAATTCCCACCCCTACTTCCATGTACGGTGTACCTATCCTCCCTTATCTCTTACTTCCCTTTTCTTTCGTATGGGTGGGGGTTGACGAAGAATGCGAGCTCGTCGCAGATTATGCTCGCGCGCAAATAAAAGCCCGAACATGGGTTGAGATTGGAACTAATTAATTATTAAAATTAATTTATTTTACGGTACAGTATTTTTATATTTTTATCGGTGTTATTTGAATGTAAACAAAGCGCGTTCGCTCGCAGTCTATGTATAATATGTTTGATATCCAACGACGTCTGATATTTTTTTTCGTTTCTTTTTCTTTTTATTGACTTAGGTCAAAGCTTGGGCTACGGATTCGTGAATTACGTGCGCACAGAGGACGCAGAAAAGGCCATCAACACCCTCAACGGACTTCGATTACAGAACAAAACCATTAAGGTGAGTGAAGGGGCGTGTGCGTGTCTCTAGGGGGACTCTTTACCTACCTCCCACTGCGCGTGCGCGCGACTCTTTTCGGACGCCGTTTCAATTTTTCTCTCGCCTCTGATTAATTGAGAAGCGATTAATTTCTCGCGTGGCGGCAAATTAGGCACGGCGGCGGCTCGTCTTTCTTTCTTTCCTTGGATCTCAGCCTTGTGTCGTCTGCTAGAGGTCGCCTGCGCCGTTGACGGCCATTTTATTAGCGATCATTATGACGATTATCATTTAATCGTCGTCGACGAATGCGTATTTATTAGGATTTAGCCGGTGATTTATCTCTTCTTCTTGATCATCGCTGGCGTCTGCCGTTTCGAGGAGGATGCTGGCTGGCGGGTGTCACGCGCATGCGCACTTCCTATTGCCGATTCATTGACATTTCGCAATTAGTTTTATCAACAGACAAATTCGAACGCATTTTGTTATTTTTCTTTCTCTCCCTTTTTTTTCTTTATTTTGCAAACGGAGAATTATGTGCGCTCGAAATGCTTGAACCGGCGCATGCGCCTCGAGCGTTTATAACCTCCCCAATTTTCCTGGTAAACTATGTCGGGTGGCAACTGTAAAAAATGTATACGGTAGTAGTATGTTGAACGCGATAGACGTTAAATATTTATTGTTCTCTCGCACTTTAAACTTTTTGGTTAACGAGTACAATTTCCTAGATAGTGCAGTTTTTAGATTGACTAAATTAGCATTAATTAACTAAAACTCGGAAAGTCATTTCTGAAAAAAATAAAATAAGTGCGAATAGAAATTTGTATGGATGGAAGGAGATTGTAGCAGACGGGGAAATTGCTGGAAGGGTGTGGTTAGTCAGCCGGATTAGTTTAGCTCGAGTTAGCTTGTGATTTAACTGAAATTAATTTCCCTTTAATTAGCATTCGCTCGAATTGATGGCGCATTGGGCTTGATTCGAACGGAGTGCGAGAAAATGACGTCAATTAGGAAGTTTGCAGTCGTTGAGTAAACAAGCCATTAAATCACGAGATCGATGGCATCTGTCGTCACCGTTACATCGTCACAGTCTTGATACTCGATCCCCAAACAATTCTTTTACGCATTTTTTTTTCTTTTTCATTTTGAAGCCACGAGCGTATTGCCAGTGGCCGTCGTTTTTAAACTCGTTTTTGAGTGATGAGACGTGACGCCGCGTTCACCGGCGTATCGGGCGCGGGAGTCTTTAAGCTGACGAAACGCGATCTCTCTTTGCCGTCTTTTGTGAGACCGAGAAGCGAGTGCCAGGAAGCAAAATGAAGCCTAATTTTGTTATTTAGGTGTAAATGTATCCGTGGGGGCGGGGGAACGGGCGCTCGACTAATTGGCAACATTGTTTTTGCGGCTAAAAATATACGACGTCGGGTTCCATCTCGGAAACCCAGACTGGGAGCGAGGGTTTTTTTTTAATTCTATTTTATTTAAGGGGAGAGAATAAATTAAATTGTTAAACCGGGTTTTGTTTATTATTGTCGGTTTTATTTTATTTTTATTGGTGCGTGCAGATGGCGCTGGGCGATCGATAATTTGGAAGCCGAATAGATAACAAATTGGCCTAGCATTGTTCATTTACTTTGGCGCACGTCACGTGCCGGCAACGCGGAAAAGCGTACGCCGAGCACGTTTTTATTCCCCGCCAACCTAATAATGGCGGTGGTGGCGGGAGGAGGAAAAGTGCGAGCGAGAAAAAATAAATTAGATTTTCGTCATAAATTACTGAGCCGCGTTTCAAACCAATTCCTCTTCGCAATTACTCTTCTCTTTCGGACAATCAACGCTTTTCTAAATGCAACGCAAAGCCCGAACGAAACAACCCTGGCAGTATTGTTTGAAGTCGCATTATTTTTCAAGCGCGTTTTCGGGTCAGCTACTTTACGTTTGTTTCTGAGCGAATTAATAAATGAGATTAATGGTTTAGTACATTTGTAACTTTTTAGTTTTAGTCGAGTTTTATTTTTCGGAACTTGTTAGTTTTTTTTTTATATTACAGTATTTTTAGTTGAAATCAATAATATATTTTAAGAACTCTTTGCACTTAATGTCATGCGAAGTATCGTTTTCCCCGAAAGTTTATTACGCTTTATAGCGCACTTTTGCGTGCCGGCTCGAACATGACACGAAGCACTAAAAGCAAGTTTTATTCCGAAATAAAAGTTATTTATCGGTGATAAAAGTAAATATTTTTTGTATCAAAAGTCATAATTTAATTATTGTTTTATATTTTTTATCGCTTTCGACTGGATTGGAGTTTCCTTCACTGCTGTATTTTCGTTTGCGTAATACGCGGCTTCAACCTTGGAGTTGGGCTGAGTTAGAGTTTGGATTAGAAGAAAAGTAGGCTAAGAGTGGTGAGAAGATAAAGCGCGCCCGCATCCACCCGTACATTGTTTTTGTTTTTTTTGAGGAGGGGAGAGAAAGGAAGTTTTATTTATTTATTTTTTATGTTAAGACAAAACGATTTATTTAAGACGTTGACGGGTGCAAACATCTCTCGATTTAAGTCGTGCTTTATCTTGTGTGTTTAGTTTGCTCTCGCAGTCCACATTATCAATGCTTCTATTTTGGTTTCTCACCCGAAACTAAGCGGGCTACATTTTTCATGCTGCCGAATTTTTGAGAGGTTTCTTTTCAATTCGCTTTTTCTTTATTTTCTTCTGTCGTGCTTTCTCTAGACTCTACGCTCTAGAAGTTCTAACGGTTTCTAAGATGACTTTTTGAGCATCTGAATTGAAACCTACTAAACGCGGCTTGTGCATTCTCGGTTAAGGTTGGGTTTCTAAAGATCGTATTTCGAGGGCTATTATAAATAATTGCTATTTTCATTATCGGGGAAATGTAAATAGAGATGATCTTAAGATTGGCTTCGAATGATAAAAGGGAGATGAAATATTAGTAAATGGGGGGAAGAAGAGGAATTAAAAATGAAACGTCGTTTGCTTTCTCATCTGCTATTTTGCGCATTTGAGAATACCAGTCAAAACTGGATACCCCCACTCAAATAGATTGATTGGATTTACATTACAAATTAGCGTGGAACACTTTTGTTTTCTAAAAAAAATTTTTGGATGTGGGATAAATAAAGAAAATCATAATGTAGAAAAATTTGCCAATTTATAAATTTCAAATATTTTCTTTTGATTTCCAGTCAATTGAAGTTAAAGTGCCGCGCTGTAAAATTTAACGATGCGAAAGATGATTAAAAGCTTGACAAGTTTCACGAAAAGATCACTAGCGTGAAAATCGTTGAATGACGACTGTTACACACTTAATCTAACCTAATCAACACTAACCAAATGAAAATTAACCGAGCCAAACTGTTGTTGTTATTCAATGATCTTCACGTGCTGAAGCATGCCATTTGTTTAAAATAATAATAAAGCAAATGCATTTTTTTAAAACTATAGTTTCAGTTTAATTAAATTTATTGGGATTATTTTATATAGCAAGACGGATACTTGATTGATTGTTCTTAACTAGCGTAAAATGTTTCCTCAAATAGTTTTGGGTTTTCGGCTGGTGGTGCGGCACACTGTTCCCATTGACTGACGATTTTGTTAAGAAAGAAGTTAAAGATAAAAATCGAAGCGTCCACTGCACACTCTGCAACAGAGGGATGCCGGTAGCGCTGTTTAATTTATTTTTAAATTGTTTTGGGGGGAAGTGTTGGTGCGCGTGGGAGAGAGAGGGTTGGGCGAGTGGTTTACGAGCGGGAAAAGTAGGTGGGGGTTGGCGAGTTCGGGAATGGAACGCGTGGCTTGGACTATTATTAGAAGAGTAGAAGCGGTAGTGGAGGAGGGATGGAGGTGGACTGAGTTACGAGGCGCCGAAAACGGTGTTGCCAGATGAAACCAACATTTTTTTGGAGAAATTAAAATAAATAAAGGCAGTGAAAGCATTTGCACTTTTTTCTTTCATTCTTCTTCATCTTCTTCCATCTCCTGGTGCCGTAAATGTTAGGCGTAGTGCGATTGCGAGCGTCATCTAGCGCGGGGGTAAATATTTTCACTTTTGCGTTTTTGAGCCGTCGAGTGCAGTGCAAAGAGTGCGAGCGCCGCCGCGTAAGACCTCGCCTACCTTTCACAAATGGAGTTTAATATTGTGTGCTAATGCATTTTTTTTGTGTGTTTGTTTGTTTATGTTTTGTTTACCACTACTAGGTGTCGTATGCCCGGCCCAGCAGCGAAGCAATAAAAGGTGCCAATCTGTACGTGAGTGGGTTGCCGAAATCCATGACTCAACAGGACTTGGAGAACTTGTTCTCCCCCTACGGACGCATCATCACCTCGCGGATACTTTGCGATAATATCACAGGTAACTATCTTTGCTAACTTGCACGCGCCCTCGCTAACGACACCTACCTATTGATCCATACGCTGCTCTCAAAGTCATTCCATTCAGTGTTTGAAAATGTCCTTTTCAATACATGTTCCAATTTGCTTCTAATAATTATTATTAAGAAAAATATTTTATATATTATTATTATACGCTATTGTCCTTGTTATTAATTTTATGTTTAGATTTAGTTAACGTTCGCTCGAGTGATGTGGCAGAGAGTAGATTTAATTGATTTTCCGTTATATTTTTTAAGAGTCGATTGTTTATGAAAGTGGAGTATTCTTAGATTATTATTTTAGGATGGGGTCAGTTTTATTGTAGATTATTATCTAAAACGATACTTTATGTTTAGATAATTATTATTTTGTTATTCTTATTTGTATATTACGATTTTAAGTGTGCAAAGTTGCAGCAAAAAATAATTTTTGTATCAAAATTTAATTATGGTAACAAAAAAAAAAAAAGAGAAAAAAAAAACGAAATAAATTTGTCGGAATTTTAAATTAGTTTAATATAAATTATCGGGTTCAATAATAATTCTGTATAATAATTTGGCGGTAATATATTTATATATTATTTACGAATAAGTTTATTGTATAAGTTTTATTTTACATTTTTATTTATTTAAACTTTAAATTTTATTATTTTTTTGGACACAAGTAAATGAATGAAATAAAAATGAAAGTTTATGGAAGGGCAATGAAAAAAAAAATGAAATTTTCATTGTTTTTCACATGTTTTTGAATTTCATAATTTCTGATAAACGAGCCTTAAAATTATTGGTTATAAAAAAATATTGGCTTTTTCATATTTTTATTTTTGATACTTTCACGGAAGAAAAAAAAAATTATTTTTTGGTGCTTGCACGAGCAGGCGTCGATTGAGAGCCTAGCCTATCTATCTTCTTATCTTCTCTTTTAATTCGACTAACAACGAGTTTTAATGGCAAAATTCTTCTTATATTAGTAGCGGTGAAAACTAATCAAGCAAATAAACGCGAGCTGTGCAGATCTCGAGCCAAAATGTTTTTTCTCGGAGGAGGGATAGGAGTGGAGGTAGAGGGATGGGGGAATGTTTTATATACGAGTATAAAAAAATATCAAATGGAATTGGATGAATGGTTTTACAGGCTCCAATCGTTATTTGGCAGAGTGCCTACGATAATCCTCTCGCATTTCATAAATCTCTCGCATCTTTCTCTCGGTCCCCCATCCCTCTACACCCCCGTCTCCAACCTAGTGGGTGGGGAGTGCGCACTACCATCGTGCGCATTGAGTGAGTGTGTGGCTATCGTAATTGTGTAGTGGGGCACAGATTTGTCACACTTTACCTCGTTTGAGGTGGCGAGGGAGGCGGCGGAGAGGTGTGTTGGTAGTGGGGGGAATGATTTGTCTTTATCTTTGGAATGAAGACCTATTTTAATGAAGGCGAGTTCGCCGTTCGCTTTGTCAGGCGCCGAACTATTAAACGGGCTAAAAGTGTAGAGGGTTGCGGAGGTTTTGGATTTTAGTTAGGCCCCGGGGAGATGAGCTCAGCCATCTTTAATGGCTTCTCGCAAAGGGCGGAGAGAAGCAATCATCTTAATAACGGCGCCATTATTTGCGCGAGAGCGAGAGAGTGATTTGTTGGCACGTGCGATCAAAGGGGGTACGCGTGCGAACGGCCTTGATCTTTAACCTTTATTTTGTTAATTTAATTAGCATAATTATTAAAATTTTGTTCATTTTTTTTTCTTTCAATCTTAATTTTGGATGACGTTGTTACCGGTAATAATTTTTTTGTTTTTTAATATTATAATTAATTTTTATTTATTTATTTATTTGTGTTTGCTGCGTTTTGTTTGTTTTGTTTATGTTTTATTTGTTGTTTTTTTTTTTTGTTTTGTCCGATTTTTTTTTTTATTAATTTTATTTATTTATTCATTTATTTATTAATTTTATTATTATTTTATTATTTATTTTTTTTTTTTATTTATTTATTATTTTGAGTTCTAGAATTTAATTTTGACTTTGTTCGTTTTATTTTACTGTTGGTCAAGGGCTTTCCAAAGGAGTTGGTTTTATCCGCTTTGACCAGCGCATCGAAGCCGAGCGGGCCATCCAGAAGTTGCACGGGACCATCCCAGACGGCGCTGCCGAGCCCATCACGGTCAAGTTCGCTAATAACCCCAGCAACAACGCCAAGGCAATCGCCCCTCTGGCCGCTTACCTCTCACCGCAGAGGCGATTCGGGGGGCCCATACATCATCCCACGGGGCGCTTCAGGTACATCCCTCTCTCCCCTCTCTCCAGGTACTTTTTTCTATCTCCGAAAGAAGCAACATTTTAACCATATTTTTCTGGAAAAAAAAAATTTTTTTTTTGCAAAGAAAAATATTTTGATTTGATATAAAAGTCGAAAAAGAAAAATATGTTTATTTTTTTTCTTTTTCCTAAACTTGTTTTTTTTTTCAGTTTCGTTCATTTTTCATTCATTTTTGATTAATTATGATTTTTTTGGTTGATTGCTTTTCCGTTGCGTATGAGTTGCGTTTCTTCTGTTCTTGTTTACGGGCTTATCTTTTTTTACGGTTCATTTCAGTATGTTGATTTTTTTTTTTCATCCTATATAATATCGAATTTCGTGAGTTTCCGTTTTTTATTCCCTTGCAAAATTTGATTTTTTTTTTGTTGATATTTTTTGGTTCTCCTCAATTTTTTTTTCTCCGGTCTTTTGATTTACATTTTCATCCTACACACACAAATAGGATAACACGACGCTAACATGTTATTTAACTTGAACATTTGTAGTTTGAAAATTAGCTATAGTTGAAACGAAAGTTTTTAGATTAGGTTTTATTTTTAGAGATTTGAAAAGTTGAAGTTTTGATGTAGGTAAATAATTGTTTTCTAGACTTAACTATTTCTTGGTTTATTTTAACTTTTTTACAAGAAAAGTTTTTGTAGTTTCAAGTGGGTGTAATTAATAATTAGCTGTAACTGATTACAATTAGCTTGATTCTTTTTTTTTTGTAGCATTAAATATTTAAACAAATTGTGTTTTTAAACATTTTTTTTGGATAATATTGGGATGGTCTGGAAAAACGGCCCCAAAGTTATAAAATCGAACGGTTTAATTAAAATTTGAAAGTTTATTACTTTTCAATTTGAATTAAATTTTGAAGTTATTTTTTAGCAAAATCTGAAAAATGAAGAATTTAACATATGTTTTTCCAGAACACTTAAACTTTAGAGGAAATATTTGTAGACAGTTTCGCGTGTAACTTTTCAGCAGATGTAAATAGATGAAACAAGGTGCTTTTTTTTATTTCACGTGTTTCTCGCATCTTAAAGCACCATGTTCAGGAGTTTAATATATATTTATGCGTATATTTTATTCTTTTTCTCATTCCAAGTTTTGGAGAATAAGAATTGCGATAATAAACATTATTTTATATTTCCTTTGCTCGCATCTGCACCTACACAGAGCAACCCGGAAATGGAAACCGTAGCAAAATTGAGATAAACACGAGACACACACGAAGCGAGCGCAGTTGAGATACTAAAAGTCTTGATTTTTGCGAAGGAAAACCAAGTTCGGACGTTTGAAGTTGGAAGGAAGCTGTGTAAAAGCCATTTTTGCGGAATTGAAAAGCGATTTTTGCGCGGGGCTTCCGCACTTGCTGACGTCATTTGTTGTCATTTGCTGACATACACTCTGAAAGTTGGCGGTTAATTATTTTTTTTCTATTTCGGGGGTTGGGGGAAGCTTTTTAATTAAAAGACATTTTGTTGTAATTAAAAATCAACTTTTTTGAAAAGGTTTCTTTTAGTTTGACGCAGAGATCGCGCAGAGAGTTTATTCAGTAAAGTAATTAACGGTAAAGCAATCAATCAATCAATGTAAAAGAAGAAGAAAAACAATATTTAAAAAAAATTAATTACTGGTAAATAGAAACTTGTAATAATTATTCAAAAATGAATTAACGAAAATGGCGGATTTGTTAAAAAAAAATAAACTAAAGTTAATTATTATTAACCGTGATCGGAAATAGCGACTTTTCTAAGTGAGGTAGGAAAAAGTAGCTAAACATTTCTTAGCGGGGTTTTTCTTTTCATCCCATCTATCTATCTATCTATCCTTTCGTTTTTCTCTTCCTATGTCAAACATGTTTTCTTTTTGTTTTTTACATTTTTTTTTTTTTTTTGTTTTCAATTTATTATTGTTTTTCCATTGAACGACAGCGCTGTTTAATTCTTGTCCACGTCCATTTAACGTTGAACTTAATTTTTAGAACCGGAATTTGTAGTTGTTCATTTCTAGATAGCGGTCACGTGTTTACTCGTCGATAATATTTCGATTGCATTCGCACGAATAAACACGTGACTCTTGTTTAGAATATTTTCCATTTATTTTGATTTAATCGCTCTTAAGTTAATTTAATATTTTAAGTCTTACAAACGAGGAATGCGCTTAGAACTAAATGTTTCCTTCCATGGCGAGGCTTCCGGTTCTAAATGTTAGATGGCTTGGAGCCAGGGCTAATGTGAATTCTTCGGTGTCACTCTCACTGTTTGAGGTTTTCATCTCCTCAAGATGGGGCAGATCCAAATGGATTTCGATTAATATTTTAAATCGCGCTTTTATTTGAAGAACGACCGTCACAACTTCAGAGACTTAGTAGGTCTAAGCGGACAACTCTATTTTTTTCACTTTTGGAGTTAGAGTTTACTTTATAGATGAAAAGAACATTCTTTATTGAGTGGTGAGGAACGTATTTGGCTTTTTGTTTTTATATTATTCAACCAAAGTAATAAGTCACAATTTTTTAATAAGTTAAATGGAGGTACAATAAGATTCTTAAAATTTGAAGAGTTTAAACATTTCAATGTGAATCATCTGCACAATTTCATATTTACTGCATTACATGCATTTTATTAATCCTTTGAAAGGGCATTTTGAGACCAGAGCAATGTGTTTCCTGATTTATAGAAACGACATTATTACATGCAAATTTAATTCATTCATTCACGGGTTGAAACATGGAAATGAAGCGTCGAGATCAATTTTAGTTTCAAGCTGAAATGTGAGCTCTTAAGAGCGGGTTATCAAAAATGGGTTTGTGCGCTTATTGCTGCGAGACTGAATTGATTTTAAGAGGTTATGAACTTTTTTAGTTCTCAAAATTAATTAACTTTTTAACGAAAATTATTTATAAGTGCGAAGTTGTGGCGTTCATTCTTCGAGTTGGCTAATGAATTTGGTAAGAGTTAAGCCGACGAAGTGTCAACAACAGCTCTTAAGCCATCGTTAGCCCGGTTCACGTTCTGTCGGTTGCATGTCATTGTTGTTGTTGTTGCTGCTGCTGTCGTCTTATGTTTAGCGCATGCGCGTTGACTCGAAGCGTGCTAATTGTTTTCGCTCGTCATAGGTATTCTCCCATGGCCGGTGAGCTGTTGGCCAACTCGTTGATGGCCGGAAACTCGGTGAACGGCTCGGGTTGGTGCATCTTCGTGTACAACCTGGCCCCGGAAACGGAAGAAAACATCTTATGGCAGCTGTTTGGTCCGTTCGGCGCCGTGCAAAACGTGAAGGTGATCCGGGATCTTCAGACCAACAAATGCAAAGGCTTCGGCTTTGTGACAATGACCAATTACGATGAGGCCGTGGTGGCCATCCAGTCTCTCAACGGCTATGCACTTGGCAATCGAGTTCTTCAGGTTTCTTTCAAAACTAACAACCGAAAATCATAAAGCGAATGTGGTGGAAGAAATAAATCACAAATTTAAACGAAAAAAATATTAAAACTTTTTTGAAGAAGAAAAAAAAAAAAGAAAAACAAAAGTGAAGAAAAAGAAAGAAGACATCTTTCCACCCACACTTTTTACCCTCTTTCCCCCTGCCCAAATTCATCACTTCATTTCCGCTTCTTCCTCTCTCGATCCTATTATTCCCCACTTTATTCGCCTTCTCTCTACCCCAAAATTGAAAAACTTACCTCTTCTACTTTGTCCGATGGACATCAACGATGGACACACCTCATCTTTTTTATATATATTTCTATATATATATTGAACTCGATCGATTTTGTTTTTTTTGTTCTCGTTTGGATTCACTCGTGTATCGTGCGTGAGGAGCTGGGAGGGAAAAAATGACCGGAAGTTTTGAACTTTTATAGTGATGGAACTGAAAGATTTTTAACATTTTTTTCTCCCGTTCTCTCTCTCTCTCTTTTTTTTTTATTTTATTTGGCGAGACTTTTTAAGAAGATGGCGGACTGTAAAACATCATCGACGACATACCGGGTCATTCTTAGTGCGCTCTTTTTGGTTTCACTCTCGCTCATTTGCTTTTATTATCAAACATTGATATTTTTCATTGGATAAAATGAAAAACAACGAGGAAGAATTTTTATTTTGTTGGCTCATCCGTATTGACGTCATCGTGGCACTCTGCAATTCCGGAGCAGGCTTACAAACGCGCAACGGAAGAAGATCCGGAAAAAGAAAAGAAAGGTTGGACAAGACGCATCCCCTACCGCCACTTGACGTCGCTTTTGGGAGGAGTCGTCGTCGTCCGGCGATGTCGTCATCAATTCCACAGTATCTATCTCTGCTTTATATAATTATGATGTTTACTACTTTATAATTATTATTTTTTTGTCTTTGTTTTTTTTTTTTATCAATTGCAAACATTGTGTTGAAGGAATTTAATAAGCCGTTTTTCTAGCCGGAAGCACAAACAACAGTTAGAATGTCCAATTTAGGACTTTGGTTCATTTTTGTGTTGGCAGAATGGGAAGAGAAAAAAAATGAACGAAAATAACGAAAATTTATACACAATAATACGAAGCGGTAAAGGAGAGAAGAAAAAAAAAGCGTTTTAAAATTTTTTGGAAATAGTTTTTAAAGCAGATTTAAGTGATAAAGTTATATGATATATTTTTGGCATAAATTTAAAAAGGAAAAAAAAAAATTATATGGGGGGGGGTTTAAATAACGAACAAAATTATTTTAAAAGTTCTATAAGAGTTTTCAGAAAATTGAAAAGTTTTCTTTTAACATTTTTTAAAATCGGCGCGTTTTAAATTTAATTAAGTGTTTATCGCTTTATTTAAAGATTTAATGAAGTTTTGAGTGTATTGTTTTCGTTGTTTACGTTTTACTTTTTTTTTCTTTATTTTTTTTTTTTTGTTGATTTGTCGGCAAGTTGACATTTTGCTGCTAATCGATTCTCATTACATACGTAGCGTTTTCATTTTTTACCATGTCTATTTTTTTGCAATTTTTTTTAGTTGTCAAAATGTGTGCTAACTAGTCAGTTAACGAATCGAGAATGAATGAAAGGACGGGGCTTTGTTTTGGAAGGCGTGGTTAGTGTGTGGGCGGTGCCAGGTTGATGGGTTGTGGGGCCAAAGTGAAAAAGAGCTATATGGCAGCTTATATAAGAAAAGGATGGAACGAAAAAACATTTGACACGCAACATTAATTTTTTTTGTTTTTACACGGCACATGCGCAGTGATAACAATATTATCCATATTTTTTTTTTTTTAGAAAAAAAAAAAGAAATCAAAACACATTGCATTGCGTGCAATTAACAGACTAGTCTCGGCGCTACAATTTAATAGTTAAATGAATTTTATAAGATGAAATTAAGTAGCCAAAAAACCTCTCGTATAATTTTATATATTATTTATATATTTTTTTGTTTCTCTATTGATTAATTAACGAATCAATTTTTTTTTAATTTTAAATATTCGGAACAAAAATTTTGTTCCGTGTTTCCAATAATAATTAATATGTGTTAATAATTTTCTATGTTGAATCAATTAAGAAAAAAAGATTTTTTTTTAATTTGTTTTTTACGATTAATATAAACAAAAATGTAATTAATTTAAACAAAATTTGAAAGAAAAAAAATGTTTGTCTCCCTATTAGTAAACAGAAAAAAAAAAGCTGCGTAGAAGAGTTAGATGTGTTTTGAAACAGTGTGCCATAAGAGATGAAAGGAAAACAGCATAAATTATTCATTGGAAGGAGAGAAACAAAAAGTCCCCAAACTGTGCGTACGTAAGGTTGGGGGATGGGAGGGACGAAAATAGCTTAATAATGTTGTCGTATACCGGTATATGAATCTTAATATTTTTTTTTTTTTTTTTGGAGATGGCAAATCGCATTTTGTTTTTGTTCACTTTGTGTGTGTGTTTCTTTCCGCCATCTTTTTGATTCGATTTGGTGAGCGTTGGAGCTGACGATAAGCATAACAATTGGCTTTAGGAATAAAGAAAAAAGCCAGGAGAAAAATATTATTACGAGGGAGAGAAAACGACTTTTTAATTCTTTTATTTTTATTTTATTTATTTTTTTTTTTTGGCTTTAGTTATTATTTTATTTTTTATTATTCTCAATTTTTTTGAATTTTTTTTTTTAGTAATAATTATTTAATTGGGGTTTTTGCATTCATTTTGACAGCAAATGAGAAATTTTTGATTTCTCAACCTTTTAATTATTATTATTGTTCGTTTAGCTTTTTTTTATTTAATCGATTTTTAATTTAGTTAATTAGGTTTGGTGTTTGTGTTATTATTATTATTATTTTTTTCTTGATTTAATTATTATTTCAACAACAAAAAAAAAAAGTCGAGAAAAGTAAGGAAGATAAAGCATATTTTAAGTAAATATCTTTATAAAAAAATATTTATGACAATTTTGTTTTCATTAAATTTTTTATTTTATTTTTATTTTCTTTTTTTTTTTATTTATGATTTTATTATTTTAATTTTAAGTTTTTTTTTTCTTTTATAAAAAACCGTTTTTCACTCTCCCTCTCACTCACTCACTTGTGTGTGTTGCATCAACTAATTAACATTCCATTTCTATGAGACTAAAAACCCATTTTATTATTATCTTATTAATATATTTATAAAAAAAAAACAAAGTTTGATGATGACGTCAACACGAATGACCGGGTACACTTTTAACAGGGGCCGAAACTTTTACATTTTCATTCTTCGGCTTTGATTTCCACTCGATCGATGTATTTATATAAAAGAAAAGTTGGGGCTTCTTCCTGAATTTTTTTGTTTGGGGGTTCAAACTGTGGGCGGAGTTTGTATGGAAACAATAGATGAAGGTGGGGGGAACAAAATTTTGGGCTTTTATACGGCGGTTTTTGTGGCTGTGTGTTTTGTACGGGAAAGCGAACATTTATAAATATTACTTATTGTATGCACGGTGTCTTTTCAGTTTTCGAACCGAAACTTTTTTTTTTTTTCTTAAACGCGGTAGAGACTGTATGAATGCAACGTGGTTCGAAAAAAAAAGACACCGTGTATCGGAAATGTAAAAAAAAAAATTGAGAGTCGAGTTTTAAGAAGAAGATTAGCCGTTGTAGAGAATCGTTTTAACACTTTCCTCGTCCTTTTCGGAAAACACCAAACTCGAAAAAAATGCCTAAAAAAAAGATTTATTAATTTTTTTTTTAGGTGTTTTCAAATTGAGTTTTTTTGTTTTTCGCAGCGTTTTTAGATAAATCGGCGAAGAGATTATAAATATTATACAAAACGGGGTTGGGTAGGGAGGGAGGGGAAGCGAGACTCGAAAATAATAATAATAGAAAAGATGAAATTCTAGTCAAATAAAATTTTTTCTTAAAAGAACAAAAAAAGAAGAAAATTTGCAAATTAATTGCCACATTTACAATTTTTGAGGAGTGAAAAAAAAAAGCTCACAGTCTTTCATAATAATTGATATTAACAATGTACAGCGCGTTATCGTTTATTTGCTTTTTCTTTTTTGTCTTTTTTCGGGATTTAAAAGAAAAACGAAATTTAAAAGTGACGTACTAGTTGAAGTAAAAAAAAAATACAGTTTATAAATACAATTACAAAAAAAAAACGTAGGTAGTGTGAGAAGCGGTGCACTTTTTGAGCTGAGTTTACTCAGGGGTTTTTTTCTATACAAAAAAACTTGATAAAATATTTAAATATTAAAGAAAACTTAAAAAAAAAAAACGTTTCTACGTCGTGAATGCTGTTTTTCAACGTTAGCTCAGTGTTGTCAGGTCATAAAATTTAATTATTACCCCCCGAAAATAAAATAACAAAAAAAAAAAAAACTCGAGAATAACGATACAAATAATATTATTCGTAATTTTCAACAAAGATTTATAAATGAGATTTTGCTTATGTAAATTTCACTAGGGGGAAAATCTGCCAAAAACAAATATAAATATTATAATAATACTCTCTCTCTCTCAATTAATCGTTTTTCTTTTACGAATAATATTGACTTTATCGATCTCGTTAATCGATTTGTTAAATCGATCTTTGAAAATTATAAATTCCCTCAAAAAAATAATTTTTTGTGGTTTTTTCGAACTTGTAAAGGAAAAAAAAAAGGATGCACAATTTAAATAATAAGAAAAAAAAAAAGATGGATAAACTAATTTTTAACTGTAAAATAAGAGGATACTTTTACACACAAACACTTATCTTAAGTGAGCCATCCACTGTTTTTCTTCCCCTTAATTCGTGGGGGAAGAAATTGTTGTGAGTATAGTCGCATTGTACATGAATCGCGTGTAGGAAAATATTTAAAAAACAAAACAAACAAAACACGGGGAGGGGAAGGGGCTTTCAACATTTCACTCATCCTGATAATACGCTTAATCACACACATACATAATAATACTTCAACCCACCGCCGCCATTTTGAAAACGAGTAAATAATAATAAAAGCAGAAGATTCGAGCCTTTTTACACGAATATCTCAACATATAGAAAAGATGAAGAAAACATAATATTATATATATATTATTAAAAAAAAATACATAATAAACACCCTTGTATAATAATAGGCGAATTGTACGCGTGAAGCGGAAGTGACGTTACATCCGATTATTGAATGGAAAATGATAAATTTTTTTGTTAGCCCACTTCCGCTTCGCTGTGGATTATAGTACATAATAATTATTATTACAGTAGAAACAAACGGAGGAAAAAGATTTTTAAAAAATGATGAGATAGTTCCACTTAAATTTTTAGTAGTGATTGCGCGTGCGCAGACGCGTTTTCACGGGAGGAGATAAAAAAGAAACCTAATAATAATAATAAAAAAAAAGATAAAACATCTCGTTCTTCCATATTTCAATCTTTTTCTTGAGAGCAAAATTTTAGGAAATTTCTTTTTAATTTTAAAGTTGAAAATTTGCAATCGAATTTTGGTGGATTATTTTTGTGAGTTATTTCCGTATCGTTATTCCCACCTATTTTTACTTGTACATAGTGTTTTTTTTTTTATTTAAAAAAAAAAAGTTTTTGAAACACACCCTGTATATTTAAATGGTGATGAGAAGACGGCTCACTTTTTACATGATTAAATTAGTTTAAATTAAAAATAACACAGGCACATATTGTATATAATGTTATGAAATCTTGAATGAGCGGTTTCGTTTCTTAATCGCACGCGCATTCTTTTTCTCTCGCGTGCATCGAAAACAATCAATATAATATACAGTTTTAATAGTTAAAAGCGCTTTGCTACTGCACATTTTCAATTTTAATTTCGTGCATCTTTTTTTTTTTTTAATTTTGAAAAATTTTAACTTTAAACAAACACTGCGTTTAATTAATAAATGGCGATTTAGATGTGCGTGTGTGTTACCGGTTGTGAAAAAAAAAAAACCCTAACAAATAATTATTTAGATAAAAGACGAGCGCGTGAAAAACCGGAGAAAAAATAAATAAATAAAAAAACATTCCATTTCTATCTCAGCTTCCATTTTGATGCATTAAGTGGACCTTAAATGACTCGCACGTTTTCTTGATCAATAAATAAGCGATGACGTCTTTTTTTTTACATGCCTCCTTTTAGTTTCTTTTAATCCAAACTATCTTACCACCACCATCTTTTTAAATTTATTTGGTTTTTAGGATCATTTTGATCGATTAGAGCGGTGGTTTTCGTGGGGTGTTCCAAAAGTAAGGCTAAAATTTCATTTCACGAGTGATGGAAATTGTAGCCTTACTTTTTGATTCCCCCCTCTCCTAATTTTAAAAATCCCTTTGCTTTTCCTCGCACTTAAAGAAAATAATCAACAAAAAATCTTCCCCTCAGAAATATTTTTTCAATAACAAAACAAAAAGAGACGAAAACAGTATTAGAACTCGTTTCCGTTGAATTTGACGAGGGATAGTGTGTCCATCTTTAATAAATAAATAAATAAAAACAAAACGCTTTGTGTATACTCATCGGGGAGGGAGGGATAAGAATAATAATAATAAAAAAAGAAAAAGTATATATTATGTATATCTTATAACACAGGAAAAGTCTTTTTACTACAAATTTTAGCCGCCAAAATGTGACGTCAGAACGGTATTTGTACATAATACTACAGAAAAATTAATATCCGGGGGAAGTTGGTATTTTAGGTTGTTGTTTTTTTTTTTTTTTTTGTCCTTTGAACTATCAATTTTTCCCTCTCCCAATTTAGCTTGGGGAAAATAGTCATGAGATTAGCCGCGTGTTAATAAAAGAAAATGGCGGGAGGGGAGATAGTTCCAAAGCGGAAGTCGGATGTAAAAAAATACATAGATAAATAAAAATGGAGATGCCAATATTGATCATCCCTCCCTTTCCTCTCGACCCCCATCATTCGGACCTCTACCCCCTACTCCCTTTGGGACCTATGGCCCCAACTCTATTTTCATCTCGAAGCTTTTTACTCTTCGATCTGTATGAATATGTGCGTTTTTATATGCAGAATTATTATATGTATATTAAAAAAAAAAAAAGCGGATCCCGCCCCTCCTTCCATTTTGACTCCTCCCTCTTGGACTCTCGGTTAAAACTCCTCCTACCACCTTCCGTTTTGACTCCCAACTCTTTGGTTTAGTCCACTCGAGAAAGTAAAAACCAAACTCAAAAAAAGACGTGTTTATAAATAGCTATACATATTATAAATATTATATTTAAATAAGACTTAAATAATGAGAAGACTAATAAATAAATAAAAAAAAAGAGATTCGATTTTTACTATCGGATACTTCAATTTCAAGAAGTATTATTGGAGAAAAAAAACAAAAATCGCACTATACAAAAATAATAATAAAAAAAAAACTTGTTTCCACACAAAAAAGTTTTTTTTTTGATCAACTGCGTGTGTAAAAGTCGATGTAAACAGTTTTTCATCACTCACCCCCTGACCTTAGTTCTCTTAACCTTTGACCCTCCATCTTTGATGAAAAGATTGGTCATTTTTCTACGAGTTTGAAACGGACTCTTCCTCGAATCGCTCCACCCACCATCGGACAAACGAAAACAAACCCATTCGAATTGATTATATAATTGGATATAATAATAATTATATTATATTATAATGTATGTTGTAAGCTAACTTCACTTATTAAGTCACAGATTTCCTTCCTTGAGTATCCTTCAGACCTTCCTTTACGACAGATAATACTATTTAACAGCGAGAAAACATGCCCCTACCCTCCTAATGTCATTTTGTTCTTTCCAAATCGATGTTCATCAATTAATCAAGTTTAGGTGTGCAAGTTTTTACTTGGAAGTTGGTTGTTTTTTTTGGAGAGGGATAGGAGAAGATGAAAGGAGCCGGTGTAGCATAGGAGTGATGTTGGGGGGAATCGAGTGTCACGGAGTGTGGGAATTGTTTTTTTGCTCATTGCGGATTTTAGTTGTCAAGCGATATTTAATAAAAAGATGAAAAGAGAGAGAGATAGCAGCAAAAAAAAATAAAAAAATAAGAGAGAATAATATTTACATAATAATGTGCCTCTTGAAGTTTTTTCTAAAATTTCATTTGGTCCTTTACGCGTTTTCGTAGCTCTCTCCCCTCCTCCTTCTTTAATACTATTGGTAGTAGGAAAGGAAACCCCGGGGAGAAAATTATTCCCCAAAACCTCAATTGATCTCAATTATTATTCAATCTAGTCACAACAAATCTTCTCAATTTCCAAAATCAAACGACGCCGAAAAAAAAATTTTTTTTTTGTTTTTTGGTGTTTGGCAAAAAGTGTGTGAGAGAGGATTAAGTTGATCTCATTTTTACTCGGAACGATGAAAAGTCTTTCTTTTTCTGTAAATCCTTTTGATTTAAGTAAATTTTTTTTTTCTTCTGAAAAAAAAAAAACAAACAAACAAAAAAAGGTTTTCTATAGCCGTTATGAGCTTCCGTACAGCGATGAATCCGTAGTTCTGTACGGAATCTTATTTTAAGAGACACCTAAAAAAAAAAAAAAAGAAGAACATTTAAGATTATGATTAATGAAGAAAAAAAAAATATGGGACGGATTATATTTATTAATTTTAATAATTATTAATTAATAATATTGTAATTTATATACTCGCAATTATTTGCCCGTAGAGATTTTTTAGTATGGCGGAACTGTTTTTACTCACTCGCCGCTAGGTGCGCGCCGACTTGTGTGTGTGGAGAAAACGCGTAATTATTACATTTTTTTTAATTACAATATTAATCGCTACACATACACACACGGTATAGTTCCAATAAGTTTGAATTAATTATAAACTATTACGAATTTAAAAAGTTAAGAGAACTTTTTTTGCCCCCCCGTTATAAACTGTTGGAGTTATTTGTTGAGTGAAATCTCAATGTTGTGATTGGTAGATATACGAAAAGTGGGCGGAGTTACGAGCAAAAAAGTTTTTTGTGATGAAGAAGAAGAAGGCGGGAGTGAAGAAACATGGCGCGTGTAATGTAGGATTCGCGTCCGCGTGTGTGTGAGAGGGGGGTTTGACCGTTTTGTTACGTATACAACGAGAATTGAGAGTTAAATCGCGTTAAATTATGTAGCGTGTTTAATTAATTAATGAATTAGTTTGTTAATGTGCGCCGAGTCGCGTAAAAAAAGACTAAGTTTTAAGTCGGTTTTTTTGACGAGTCGCCGTGTTGTTTGCTGCCGAGTGTGAATGGCGGTTAACGGCGACGTTTGGGGACGACAATAATGACGGGTGAGTAAAAAACATTATAGACGAGGTAAAAAGTCAAACCTAGTGGCAATTTTACTCATTTATTTATATATACATATACGTACGTAATGCGCTTTTTAGCTATTTGATATTTTTAAAACTTATTCGTCATGACATTCCGTTAGTTATTAGTGAATTTGTAATCGGCCGAAATGTAAAAATTTCGAAGAAGGAAAAGAAAAAGGTTCGCGATGCGCACTTGTTAAAGGTCGCACGCCATCCCGTGTTAAAATGTAGGCTTAGTGCGTAGGACGAATAAAGATTCGCGCGCGCACTCGTCACAAAGGTCGCTTCGAATACCCACGTTAAACGATGGGCAAGTACGTAGGGCGTATGATATCGAACACGGGTCGAGCGGCGGCGGCCATGATAGCTGCTCGCGAGGGCCGTTCACAAAATCCAATGTTTTTTAATTAAAATTCCGTTTTCAAAAACATTTTAATCAATTTTAAACTGAAACTTAATTTGTATCTTTTCAATTAATTAATTAATTAATGGTATGAATGAGATTTTTAAACATTGTACGATAGATGGCTATGATCAAAATGGCTGGGATTTTATTCAAATAAAAAGAAAACCGAACCAAAAAAAATAAATAAATAAAAATCCTTAAAAAAAAAATAACCCCTTTTTAACAAAAATGTTGTCTCTTTGAAATCAGATTTTTAAATTTCCAAAACCGAAAAAAAAAAATATTTGAAAAAAAAAAAAAATTAAAAAAAAAAGGTTTTTTTTTCTTTAAATTAATGATGCAATTAATTAGGGAAAAAAATAAATTGTGGAGATTCGTCAGGGCAGGTTCTACTTATTTCTATTTATTCTCTCTAAGTATATTTATATTTATTCTCCTCCTCCCCCTCAAAAGAATACTCGTTTTATTCGTCTATAATTATTTATAAATTCTTAGTAGAAAAAAAAAAGAAAACAAATGAGAGGCTACTTTTTGTGCACTATTTTATTGACACTCTCGCGTAACCTCTGTATGTAGCGCTAAAAACACGTATTATCTCCGATATTATATTTATTATTAATTATTATTCAGTGTTGTTTTTTCATTTTCGTAAGCGAAAAAAATAATTTTTTTCGAACAAAATTTGTGGCATTCAGAAAGGAAATAAAATGGGCTTGAGAATTGGAGGGAGGAGCCAATTGCGGCTCCACCTTTTTGTTCAATGGCGCTTTTGTTTGAGATGTGATGGGGCGTGGATTGGGCGCGCCGTAGAGAGGAGTATGGGTAGGAGGAGCGTAGCGTGGATTCTGCCTCTTTCTCTACGGCGCTGCGTGGGAAGAAATGAGTGGGCGTGGTTTATGAGAGTGGCTCGCATTCTGGTCACAGATTTTTATTTCATTCTATATTTATATTCTCCATCACAAACTTATTTATTCTTATTCTATTATTATAATTATTCAAAATCTTTATAAGAAAAAAAAAAAATTACATACATACAAAAAGGGAGCACGTAACCGATTCCTTTATTATTTATATGTACATGTCAACGTGGTGTAATTAATTATTTAATTAGCTTTTTTGAAGAATAATTATTATTATATATTTATTTTCTTCTTCTTAAGGGGAGAAAAAACAACGTACGAAACCAAAAAAACAAACAATTCTCTAGTCAAAAACGTTTTAAGTATTATTTTTCTTCTTAATTTTCTAATAATTCTTATTAACAGATTTCGAGGTGTTTTGGGGAAAAGGGGCGTGGCTTTTTGTCAAATAAATCCCGCCTATTTTTCTTAATAAAATTGTTTTTTTGTTTTCTTTCTCTTTTATTAATAATAATAATTATTTAATGACATATTTTTTTTTCTCGTATTTATTGCTAGTAATACTGTGGCGTGTGTGACGTAAACTCGTCTTTTTTAATCTCTGTGTTATTAATACTTATTTAAACCCCCAAACCCCCGAAACCTCCAAAAGATGAGAAAAAAAAAATCATAAAAAAAAAAAATGAAAATAGGGCTTTTTTCGTCAAATTTTTTAATTATTCTTATGAATTCTTATTCTTAATCTCTTTACTTATCTCACTCACTCTTTTCAATTATTAAGTAGACTCTCTCGCTGGTGTGTCATACTCTCTCTATCTATCCATCGATTAATAACATTTTTATCGATTAACAAGTTTTTTGCTTATGTCACCCCCTTACCTTAACCTTCCTTTCTATCTTTAACCCTCCCCTACCACAACCAATCAAAAACAAACAAAAAAAATAATAATATATCTATATTATTGAAAGAAAAAAAAATTAATAAAAAAAAAGTATTTTTCCTTGTATTTGTGTGTCACGTGAGCACTCACTCTCTCTCTGTTTACTTTTTGAATTCATTTTGGATTAATTGAATTGTTTGGGAAGAAGTGAGCCAGTCCCCTTCCTTCTCTCCACTTTCACACCTCCTCTCGTTTCGATTCATCTTTTCTGTAGCTTCGACTCGTTCGTCGGTAGAGGGCGAGATTTTAATTACTTAACCTTTTGCTTTTTCATTAATTAATTATTAGTGTATATTTATACTATTTATTATATAGATTTGAACGAAGAAGAAAAAAAAAAATGGCGATTTTTCGTTTTAATTTTTATCTTTGATTAATATTGTCGAATGCTTTTTTTTTCTCTCTCTCTCTCGTTTCTTCGATGCCCTAACACAAGCTCAAAGGGCTTGAAAGGGTCTTTAGGTTTTTGTGGTGGGGCATCTTTTTCTATTTCCTTTCTTGTATTTTAACTTTGAAAAAAAAAAAAAAAATGAAAAAAATGGATGAAAAAAAAAATGGAAAAAAAAAAACAGTTTAAAAAATACGAAAAAAAAATAATTTTTTTTTGTGTCTGTAGGAAATAATTTTCTTGTCTCTTTTGAATTTCCTTCTATCTACTTAGTTGTCTATTTCTTGCGGGAGGGGGTGGTTTGATTAAGAAAGCCAAATTTTTTTGATTGATTAATATTTCTTCGTTGTTTATTTTTTTTTTTGATTTTGAATTCCTTCTTTTTCCTTCCCCTTTTTCCCGAAAATTCGTTGGTTCGTTCGTTCGTTTATTGTGTGTGTGTTATTCGTTTCAAATGCTCGACGAACAAAAAAAAAAACAAAAATCTCCCTCTGAACTAATTTTTTGAAAATTATTTTCAAATAATATTATTAATAATAATATATAAATTTTTTTTTTATTTGGAAAAAGAAATTGAAAATAAATTAAAAAAGTGGAAGAAAAAAATCTTTTTAATGAGGCGATGACGTCGTTTATTATTATTTTTTTCTTTTCGTATTACCGTATTTCGTTCGTACTTCATGACTCGCCCTGCTCTGCTCTACCCTGCCCTTTCTCTTCGTCCAACAATCAGGTAGATACAATTATTATTGAAGCTGGAGAAAGAGGCAGGTGACGTCAGGTGAGACCGCAGCGTGTCCATTCATCAACCAGGTGAGAGTGCTTGATTTACTCCTATTGTGCACGTGCATGGAGAT
>JAQGAY010000201.1:0-38542 GCA_034698085.1 Polydesmus angustus | reverse complement strand
AATGATTTATAGCATTCAGACAAAATTTGCAATCAAGTTAACCTTACCCATTTACCAAAATGTATTTTAGGCCTTCGTTGCGGAAATCGGAGATTTGCTACAACCCAATCTTTTAATCCATTTTACGATACACGGTGACACCTAACGTACGTAATACGGGTTGGAATTTATGATACCGAACGCAATACATGCACTGGAATATTAACTGTAACCCTTGGAAATACAAAACTGCATATTTATTAATAAAACTTTCCAACCAGTGCCAAATGCATTTCAAAAACTTTACTTCATAAATCAATAGGAAAATAAAATTTAAAAAATAAAAAATTTTAATAATTCATATACAGTACCGGGTATAAATAAATTATAAATACAGTAGGCTATACAGTCTCAACAAAAATCTATGAAAAATAACAAATCTAAAACTCTCATGTTTTAAAGAACGATTTTCACACAGATTTAAAATATCTTTAAGTATGAATTACTTGAATTCACAATTTAATATTAGCCAACGCTGAACTTTTTGTTTAAAAGAATTGTATTTTAAGAGTAGCCTACTTAATTGATATTGATTACATTCAAAAACCTCCAGCGTACAAAAATACAGTCTTGGAGAAGCATGCTGTTCATTAGTTTAGGCCGGCATTATGAAGTGGCCCTCCAGATGAATTAATAAATTTTGATTATAATAATTGTAGGCAATATTAAAAATTTAAAAGGATTTGGCGGTTAAAAAAAAATGGCGGTAGTTTTTCACTTTCTACGAGTATCGTAGCCTATTTTAAAATTACAGTTTAAAATTTTAAAATGCTAATCCACTAAAACTATAGGCTACTAAAACTAAAACCTTGATAGATCGTGCTAAAACCTTATATAGGCTACACACATTCCTTAAGAAAATGTTACCGGCTTCCTAAATGACCACCATTAATTCACAACGTTTTTTTATGAAGTAAATGATTTTAAGCAGAAGAGGGAGCATAACCCGGGTCATGCTGCTATTAATTTAATCTTTCCCTCAACCTGGTTTCGTAGATTAGTGTAGTTATCAAAAAAATCTAAAATGGAATATTTTAAATATTTAAAATGGAAAGAATCAATTTTAGATAAAGCGCCTTTGTTAAATCTTAAAAATTGTATTAAATCCTAAATTAAATCTTATGAGATTTTCAAATTTAAGATAATTAATTCTGTAAATCTATTGCAATTACAAGTTTAGATTTAGAAATTTCAGATTTTAAAAGCGGGAAATTTAAAAGAATTTCAAAATAACAATAAATTATTATGATTTCCTGTCAATATTAAAACCTATATCGTTGTTGAATCTAAATTACAAAAAAAAATAATCAGCATTTTGATCATATTATAATGTACTGTATAGCCTATAGCCTCTATAGGCTATTTTACTGCGTATAAATTTTCATAAAGATAAGTACTGAGGCAATAGCGTAGCGAGAGGGGGGGGGGGGGGCAATAGGAAACAACTGTCACCGGGCGCCACCGAAAAGGGGCGCCAAAATTCATGCAAATGGAGAAAAATTGTTAAAAATCTTTTAATTTTGTCTAAAAAAACGGCCAAAATTTGTTTATTTTCCCAAAACAATTTTGCGCTTCTCAAGCTTTATCTTATGACATGATTTTGGAGCTGGGCCTCTAAAAACCGCCAAATTTGAAACAAAGTGATCTTCCGACCGCAGTCCCTATACACCTGAGTTAGGTCGGTCAGGATGGGACAGCAAAAATCGAATTAATTTCGAATTTAATAATTTCGAAATTCTTATTATTTTGCCCAAAAAAACGAGCATAAGATTGTTCTTTTATGCAAAACAATTTCGCGCCTCACAAGCTCGGCGCTTCTCTATTAATTTTCTTTGTATTTTTTAGGGTGGAGGAGGCGCAAAAATTAGTTTTTTCCCCGGGTGCCATGTATGATGTACCCTCGTAATGATGTGGTCTTAAACAGTGGCGTAGCGAGGCCAAAAAATTTATTATTTTTTCCCCGGGCGCCACATACCCTCGCTACGCCACTGGTCTTAAATTAAAACTGATTTTTAAGACTTCAAAAGTAGAATAGGGGTGATCCATTATTTACGTCAACAAAATAGGGGAGGAAGGGGGTTTGAAAACGTTTGACAATACATTGTAATTATTATTGATGGCATAGGGAGAGGGGGGAGTGAGGTCAAGATAATTAATTTTGATATCAGCAATGTTATTTTTTTTAACAAATTCACTAATTTGCAATTTTTTTCCAGAAAAAAGGAAAAGTTACTTGATTTTATTAATTTAATTGATTTAAAATAATTATTAGTTCAAAAAACCTCCACCAAAACCTTTGAAAATTCGATTAAAAGGTATAAATATTGTTAGCTTTTAGAGGGGGGGGGGGGTCACTGAAAGCTTGACATTAATTTTATTGTTGACAAGGGGGAGGGCCGTGGGGTTAAAAATTGCTTAAAAAATTGTTAACATAAGAATAATCTAAAAAAAAACGATTGCTATTATTATTACTAGTATATATACTGTACAGCTCACAACAGATACATTGAAAATACAGCGCAGGATATTACGATCGTATATGGTTTTATTCGTTTATGGTGCACTTCTTAAAGTTCTTAAATCAAAAATTATCAATACCGGTAGATATTTATACATTTAATTTAATAGGTTGATTTAAACCAATAATTTCAGATAACATAATAGCGCTAGAATTAAACTATAATTTTGTCGATAAAACTGTTAATACAGTATGTTGCACTAAACAATTCGAAGCGTGAATTTTTTTAAAGATAAATGTTTAAAATTTAATAATTTTTTGTCATTTAATAAAAAATTAGCACGTTATTTTCTGTTTTGGCGCCTCCTTGAGCAATGCACAGTACGAAGCGGCACAGAGGCCACAGAATTGCAGGAGACGCCGATCGCGTAGCCCAGAGGTCTGCAAAGTGATATTAGCTAGAGGTACGCCAAGTCTCCCTTCAAAATATCGCATATACTTCCGGTCCACAGTCTAAAATTATAAATTTAATTGTTTAAAATACGGCAAGAAAAATTAATAATACCGGTAAATCAATTAATGCACATGTCTGTTCAAAGCTTGCATACAAAAGTACCGGTACCTAGTTTTTAAAATTTATACTGTTTGTATACGGTATTATAGGAACGGTAACGTATCGAGAAAGGAGGGGAAGTGGAAATTAATAGGGAACGACACCAAAAACATTTGGTTTAAAAAAAAAATGGTTTAAATTTGTCAATTTTTGCTACTTTTTTCGCCAATATTATTTTTGTCTCCGGGCGTCATAGACCCTCGCTGCGTCATTGTATAGGAAGTACATGTACTACTAGCTACTTATCTTCGTCTTAAGCATACGCGATCAAAAAAGTTTGTAGCCTACTACAGCTTATCTAGTACCGTATATAAAAGATTAAAAAAACTTAAAAAATAAATTTTATACGTGGTGTCGATCAAACATTAGATATTTCGAGATAATCTTACAAATCTTAATAAGTAGGCTATTTAATTTTGTTAAATTTTAATAAAATAAATAAGTCTACTAGGTATGACTAGAAACATATGGGTCTACAAGTAACTGAATTTGTCTATGTAATGGAGCTTTGATCAACGTCACACTCTCAACACACACCTACAGTATATGGCCATCACTTCTTACTACAGTGGAGCTCCAATATTCGTCCTTAATCCGTTCCAGAAGGGAAGACGAATAACCAATCTGACAAATATCAGATCACTTTTTACCATAGGAATGCATTAAAAACAAATGCTAATAAAATTGTTATTTTTGCTTCTAAAAAAAATTTTTTTTTTTTTTTAATATAAAAGATTAATAGGCCTATGTCGCTTTTGATACGGTATTAATTTTTATACGTCAACAAAATTAACTTATTTTTAATGACCATCAGCCTCTATGCGCAGATGCAACTCGTTCTTCATGTTAACTCAATGGCCTTTTGAATTTGGGCTATTTTCTGCCGAATAAAACACAAACTAAATGACAAATTGTTGCTGATAAATTTTTTTTATTTTTTTCCAATAAAAAACATAACTTTAAACTTTAAATTATGCTGATTTAAATCAAATATCTTTAAGGTGGTCGCCACTATTCTGTCTGCCCTGATGCAACCGATATCTCATGTTTTCGTTTACACGTGCCACGCTGTTCACTCAATCTTTTTTTTTATATTTCTTGCTGAGTGGCATTTTTCAGCTGAATTAGGTTTTTTGGTCGATGTTTATTTAAATCAGCATATTTTAAACTTGGAAATTATGTTTTTAATAGAAATAAAAATTTTTTTTTTTTTGAGTTAACATGAAGAGCGAGTTGCATCTGCGCATAGAGGCTGGTGGTTATTAAAAATAAGTTCATTTTGTTGACGCATGGAAAATATCAAAAGCGACATATTAATCTTTCATAGTAAAAAAAAAATTTTTTTTTGGAAGCAAAAATGACAAATTTCATTAGCAATTGAAAAAATGAAAAGGTTCCGTATCACCCTGTATAAATTTTCCCTTTTATAAGAAAAAAAAAATATATTATTAAAAAACTGAGATATATTTTAGTCTTTTTTTTTTTATTATCTTTAGACTTTTTACAATCCATGGTCACTCAACATATTTATTAAAAAATAGACTGTTAAAACTTTTAACCAAAAAACTAGCATAAAACAAAAATTAATGCGCGTACATTCGCTACTTGAGATGAGTAAATTGGCGTCAGAGGTACAATCAATTTCAAAATCTTAGACGAATATTGGATTAAAATTTCAAAGAAAAAACAGGGCGAATATCGAATTTGACGAATACTGGAGCTCCACTGTATTAGTATGCGCTGAGCTATAGCGAGACTTAAAAGCTCATTATTATAAAAAAAAAAAAAAATTAGCTGCCTTTTCCCACTTTTAGACGCTCAGGCGCCTATGCGGGGTTAAAAAATAATACTAGTCTAATAATTTGATCAGCGTTAACGCGTTTAACATGTAAAATAAGTAAAATCTCGAATTTTTTAAAGTTTTAGTCACAACTATAAACCGCCAAAATTAAACCAGTTTGAGCAGCATTTTTAAAAATACAGTAAATAAAGTACGGTGACGAATGAATTTTAAAAATAATTATTCAGAGTACAGTAGGCCTACTTTATTACTTTTATATCCCTCAATTATCGGACTTTAGCGGCGGGCTATTATGTTACTCCACATTATCTTTTCAATTTGCTCGCAAAAACTATTTACTTTATTAAAACAAAACATTTTATGTAAATGACGGATATTTACACAAAACATAGGTGTTAAATTATTAGATGAGACGATAACTTACCGCACATTGTTATTTTTTTTTTTTTTGGTAAGTAGCAAAATAAATAAGCCCATTTAGCCTATCTACCTTTTAAATTAGAACATGCAAAGTGCAAACAGGAAAAGTATTATTTAGAAATTGAGGACGTCCAATTCGCCAATCACAATGTCAAACTTTCTTTTAAATTTTTCTATTTAAATAACAGTGAAAATAAAAATGGAAAAATAAAAACAATTTTCTTTACAAAAAAATTCCTGAACAATGAAGTCAAGTGTATTAACAGCAGTTCTTTGTCATTTTTATTTTAAATGTTTTTTAGTTTTATTAATATTATTACCAACATCATTTGCCACTCCGTCACAAAGTTTCAAGAATTATAAATTAGATGTAAAAGAGAAAAAAATTGAAAGCAAAATTCATTTTTTCGACCTTTTCTTTCAAAGTTTAAATGAGGCGTCTCGATTATCGCAGCAACTATCGCACAAGGTAAGTGCAAATATTATCTTAGATTTTCAATAGACAGAAAAAATAAAATACGATAATAAAATTAATAATCAATCAAAAAATTTCTTAACATTTTATAGCATGACGTTAAAAAATCACTACTGTAAAATGTTTTTTTCCAAATTTATTTCGAGTGTATGGCAACGGGACAAACTATTAATTTAGTACAGTACTAGTAGGCGCCTACATGTAGTTCAATACTTTGCATCAAAATAAAATTTTATTTTTAATAATGTTTTAAAATCTACTATTATAATTGCATAAAACGTTACATGAATTTGAAAATATTAAAATACTATTCATTCAAAAATAAAAATAAATAAAAATGCCTTAATTTAATAACTCAAATCGAAACGTTATTCCCGGTTGTTCAATGTTTATTTATAAAATAAATTCAAAATTAAATTAATAAAAAAAAAAAATTCGGTATAAAATAATTTTAACTTTAATGTTAGCGCAAATAAAAAATTTTATAGTTATTAAATAATGAAAGTAAATTATTATACCGGCATACAGCATAGGAAAATTCCCCATATTAAAATTCAAAGGAAAGTACCCCGACCAGCCCTTAAAAAAATTACGTGCGTTCATAATAATTTTAAAAAAAAGTGTATTTTAAATACCCGAGTGTCCGAAATGTTACACTACAACTTCCGTCGACAATTATTAAAGAATAGACTTTCAACGCTAAAAAATAAAAATGTAAAAATGGTGTCAATTCTGTATAAAAATAATTTTTTTATTGATTCAAAAAATATAAAAAAAGCTAAAATTTAAAACATGACGTTTTCAGAAATAAAATTTCCCATGTTACGGTAACATTTTTTTCTATAGAATATTAAAAATATTTTTCTATAAAAAAAAAGATAAATTTTTAATAAATTGTTCTAAAACTAAAAATATTTTGATATGAATTTTGTATGTTTAAAATTATGCAAGTTTGAACGCTTTCTTTGCCGTAAAACGAATGCAGTTGATGCGGCTGAGTGCATTAAACGCTTATGAGACACACAAATCCGACTCAAATTTAGAACTACAACCAAAAGTAACTTTTTCAATTTTTATATTTTTTTAATATTTCCTGAATTTCTTAAGAAATTATTTTTATAAACAAAAAACCTTCTGAATTTCTGTGTAAAATGATACCATTTTTAAATTTTTATCTTTAGTAGGTTTTTTTAATAGCTGACTGAAATTGTAGTGAAGCATTTCGGTAAATTAAATTATAGACCCTACTTTATGTTTAAGTTTATTATAATTATGGACATTAATTTTGATGTTGGAAAGCTAAATTTCAATGATATTTTAAAAAATCGAGCAAAGAATTGAAATGCATTGCAAAAAAAAGTAGCCTACTGTGCGGACCAACAAACTTTGTATTTCCCGAAGACCCTGGAAACATAGGTCAAGATAGCTCACAATTATTATCAGCACTTTTAGATACGCTTTATTGACGCAAAAATCAAATCAAATAAGACAATAATGATATACTCAAGGCTAAATAATATCTTGATATTACACCAATGCGACTATGTCTAGCAATGTTTACCGGTTTTCCTATCGGTGTACAACTATCTGCTCCATCAAAAATCATTTCAAGAAATCCAAATTTTTCTGTTTAGCATTAATTTTTAATAAAATGTTAAATAAACCTTAAATAGCACGTTTACGTATACGTCAATTTAATGTGAACGTAAAACATGAAAAGTTAAACCCTTTCCAAATTTCACGAGAAGCCTTTTATCCCTCAAATCAACTGTTACGTAAACAGTAGCGTTTAAATAGCAAATTTGAGCGTTTTAACGTTCTAAGTGTCTATATTCACAGATACCATGGCGGATAAGAAAAAAGCAATTTAGCCGCTTTTTGAAAATTATTTATTACGTCCCCTAAAAATATTTTATCAAATCTAAATTAATTTACGTGTACCATTCGACTTAACATTATCCGTGTATTTTAGATAGATTTTTTTGAGTGCTTTAAGTGTTCCGGTTATTATTATTATTACCGGTATTACTTTCTAATTCCTTTTTAGGCTTTCTACGGGCTGCACTTTTTGAATATCAAAGCTCTTTATTACTTAACTTGCATAATGCACTGTAATTAAAAAATGTAGACTACGACTACAGTATTTAAGAAATCTATAATTTTTTTTACGTAAAAGAACAAATAAATACGGAGTAATATCAATTGAATTGTCACTAACAATCAGGTGAGGAGATTACGCTGCTTTCACCAAAGTTTATCTTTAATATAAACCAGATTATTTTAAGTTTTAAAACAAAAATAACTCGAATGAATAATAAAGTTGTTAGCTAATAATCTTGAGCATTATAAAATATAAGTTTGGTTTCCGTAATATCTGAATATCTGATGTGATAAAACCAATCATGTTTACGACTTTCAAATGCTTCGTTTTCAGTTGAGATAATTATTTGGAAAGTTAGAGAGGGTTGTTTATATAAAACTACCGGTATAATCAGCTGTTGCATAGGGTGTTTCATAAATAAAACAAGAAGTAAATTTATAGAAAACACAAGTTTTTTAATTAAAAATTATTTTTATATTTATTAAGTACACATAATGGGGTTATGTTATGTATGAAAGTGTCAAGATTCAAATCTTTTGTGAGAATAATAATAAAATATTAAAAAGCTTCTTCCAATATGCAAATTTTGCATGACTTCGACTTTGTGCCATTTGTGTAATACGGTGTTGCCAACAAAAAGTAAAGAATGTAACGTTCCATTTAATAAAAATTAAGGGTGAGGGGATCAATTAGTAATTAAACAGTCTGGGCGTCATTAAACAATTTGAACGACACAAAACATTGAAGCAGCTCGTGAGAATGTTGCTGAGATTTGAGGAACATCGGCAATATTATTCTGCACCATGGCCAAAAATTGGACATTTCAAGTCCGTTACAATTTTTTCTTTGGGGTTTTTTGAAGTCTAAGATTTAAACCAACAAGCCCACGACCACCCACGCCTTGAAGGAGGAAATTGAACGCTATATTTCAAAAGAGAGCGGATGTGCCATCAAAGCCATGGAAGCCATACATGGGTTACGTATTCCATAGAGAATCCCATTATGTGTGCTCTATAAATACAGTATAAAAAAGGTTTCAATTTTTATTAAAAATTTGTGTTTTCTATCAAATTTACTTCTTGCATTATTTATGAAACAACCTATATATTAAAACAGGGGTAGTCACTTCAAATCATTGAGCGGATCACATAAAAAACATATTTAAAGAGTTAAAAAATTATATTCCCGGCTGAAAAACAGTAACCGGTGTACCGTAAATGTTTTTGTTTTTTTTTCTAAAATTCCATTTTGGTTCATTTATATTTTTTTACCCGGAAATGTAAATTTGCTTAAACTTTTTACAACAATTAAGCACAAGAGCACATTTAAAACGCTGATAGCAAACATTTTGAGTTATACGGTACGGTACTTTTCTTAATAAAAATAAATTCACTTTTAATTTCTCCATATTTTTATACTGGCGTAGCGAGGGTGGGGGAAGCGAAAGGGGCGTCAAAATTAAGAGAAATTGTTAAATTTTTTTATTATTTTGGTCAAAAAAAAATGGGCCAAATTTGTCTTTTTTGTCAAAAAAATTTCGCGCCTCGCAAACTCGGCACTTTTTTTTTATAACATAACAATGCATTTTTTAAGGGAGCGGAGCGCAACAATTATTTTTGTTCCCGGGCGCCATGTACCCTCGCTACACACTGCTAAATTAAAGCATAAAACTATACAATTTAAAATTTATTTAAATAAACTAAATTTGTCTCAAATATTATAGTAGCACCCAAATGTTTTCTATTATGTTCAATCATGAAACAGTGTAACAGATAAATTCGAAACTATAAATCTGACTTTTCAATTGACAATCTAAACAATAAGAATATTAATCTCGTACATAATGTAGGCTATTTTGAATTTATAGGCAAGCTCATTCAACAAAGCTGCATCAATTAAAATCGACTGGAAAAACTGTGGGAAGCCAAATGATGTCGTTATTTTTAATAATATCGTATTGAACCCCAATCCATTTCAAATTCCGGGAAAAGTGTCATTTCATTTCGATGCGTCAGTGTCACAAAATTTAATTGCTCCATTAAAGGTCAGTTTAAATTTTTACTTAATTGCAGTACCGCAAATAATTAATTAAGTATTTATTTACTAATATTTATTCCAAAATTGATGTAGCTTCAAATACAATTGAAAAAGAAGATCGAAATACTAGGCTTCACTTCTTGGGTGGCAGTTCCCTGTTATAATGATATTGTAGGTTCCTGTACGATTGACGACATTTGCGATTTAAGTAATTCTACTTGGTGTCCTTTACAACATGATGGCGGCGCCGCTTCTTGTGAATGTCCTGTAATTAACGTAAGCTAATTTAAAATTTAATAAACCATAAAAATTTAATTTTGACTAAATTCCAAATTGCATTGAAACTAAATGTTAGGGAGCTTATAGTTTACCCACTATGTCACAACAATTGCCATCCTTGCCTTCAACTATCAATCCCACTCTCGTCGAGGGAATATACAAAGGGACATTTGTTTTATATGAAGGAAGAAAAAAACTATCCTGTCTTGAAGTAACAGCCAATATCGAATTTTAATTTTACAATAATACCGGAATAAAAAGGAATAAAATGGGTGTCCGAAATGTAACACTACAACTTCTGTCGGTTATTAAAAAAACTATCGACTATAAAAATGCAAAAATGATGCCATTTTACAGAGAAACTCAGAAAGTTCTTTCGGTATAAAAATAATTCCTTTATCAATTCAAAAACTATTAAAAAAAGTTAAAATTCTAAAAATGACGTTTTTCAGAAATAAAATTTCCCATGCTAACATTTTTTTCTATTATAGAATATTAAAAACAATTTTTTTAAAAAAAAAAAAGATAAATTTTTAATAAATTGTTCCAAAATTAATGATATTTTAATATGAATTTTGTAAAATAATTTTTTACATTTTAAATTATGCAAGTTCGAACGCTCTTTGATGTAAAACGATTGCAGTTGATGCAGCTGAGCGCATTTCGAATGTCAGTAGCAATGTTTTACTAGTTACATTATTTTTTAATTGTTGTTACATTTTTTTTTCCCATTGTTATCACAAAATAAAAATTAAAAGTAACTTTTTCAATTTTTATATTGTTTTAATATTTTCTGAATTTACTAAGTACTCTGTAAAATGGCACTATTTTTACATTTTTATTTTTGGTAGATTTTTTTAATAGAAGACGAAAGTTGTTGTGTAACATTTTGGACACACGGTATAATCTACAAATTTGCTGATTAATTACAATTTATGTTATTGACTTGGCAATTAAATTAATCAATGAAAAATAAAAATAAATTGTTTGCATAATTGCATCTATCGTACACTACTTATATGATATTCTGCACAAATCTATCAACGCAAAAATGTTAAAAAAAACTGTACGGTATATTCGCAAAATAAAATACAGCATGTTCTTTATTGTGCAAAAATCTAATGAGCCGATATTAATGTTATTCTTTCATATTCGAATCATTATTTTAACTACCAATTTTATTATTTAATAAAATTTTTCTTAAAAAATTTTTTTCTCATACTCAGCATTATTTTGTATTTGTAGAAAACTAACAACACGCTAAGACGTTCGAATGAGTTGGTCACTTTTTCAATAGCTGGTAGGCTACTTTAATCAATAAGTGGCAAAACTGCATGAATATAATTTTAAACTTTAATTGCTTGAATTTATCTGGCGCCAAAGGCTACTTTATAAATCAATAAAGACATTAATTTTATGCTATTCCATACATGACCCTATCATGTGAACTTTATGAATATAAAAAAAATTCGATTTTTAAATAATAAAAAAAACTGTGTTTTCTATCAAAATTATTTTTTGCGTCAATTCAGGCACATCCTATAGAAACCAAATCAAATCCAAAAAATTTTTAGAATTACAGTAATTCCAAATGGTGCACATATCCACATATCGATAGCAGCAAAAAAATTTTTTTTGTTATTATATTCATTGTTATCAGTGGATAGCAAAATAGGGGTGAAATTTGAAAAAAAGTTTGACATTGAAGGGCATATGTTGTCAAAATTTTTACTTTTTGGCGGGGGCGTGAGGGCGCGAAATGGAGCGGAATGAAAAAGCGCAATGGGATTTAGCACAATGGAGCGCAACAAAACTGAGTGTATAGCATATACGCTGGGCGCCCGGCCTCTTGGATTTCACGCGAAAGCGTCTTATTTTCCATAATAATAATAACGGAAAAATTGCAACACAGTTAGCCTACTACATGATTGCACGTTAGGTTTTTTTTTAATTCTTGAAATGTGCATACCAGTATTTTAAATACAAATTTTCATTCGAATGTTTTTTCAAAACTACTACCGGTACCAGTAATAGAAGTTTTGTCAAATAGAAAAATGCAATAACATTTTCTTTATTTCTACAATAATCAATAACTCTTAATACTGTACATGTATTTAGGTTAAACTACCGTTAAAGTTATGTAATTTTTTATTTATTTACCAGTATTTATTTTTGTGTTAACGGGGGGGGGGGGGGGGGTACACATAATAATGTAGGAGGGTGGCTTTTCAATGTTTGTCATAGGAAAGAAAGAAGGCAAAATGTACGTCCCGTTTTTTTTTTTTTTTGTATCTGGACGTCGAGAACAAAAAACCATCAGGTTAATTTGAAGCACCCGAAGATGCAAACGAGACAGGAAAATTAATTACATTTGTAAGCAAACACAGCAACTTACAGGCATTAGAAACAACGAAACCTATAAAAAACTAAGTTTCTATGACGTAATTGGGACAAAAAAATCTAATCGGTAAAGAAAGCTTAAATTCTAATAAACAATGAAACGCAACTCACGCAACAACTTCTCCTATCAAAAAACGTTACATTGTGCTTGTAAAATTAAATAAAAATATTAATTAAAATTTTAAAATTAATTAGTTAAACTGATCAAAACGTTGTTTAATAGTTTAAATTGGCAATATTAAACATTTAAGTAAAAATATTTCTAGTATAGTTAAACCATAGTTGTTAAACTTTAGTTATAACACAAAGGGATGTAGTTCATTTAAGAAAAACGTGTAAAATAAAAAACAAATTTTCAACATAATTTGTTTAAAAAATAAGTTTTTTCTGATTTCTTTAAAATAATCGAGAAATTTTTTTAAAAATTTTCCATGAGCAAATAATAATTATAATATAATTATTTCAAAGTTTGCACCGGTAACAAATCACCGCTAGAACTACTCTACTCAACCACTCGGATATACCAAATCGGTTTTTTTTTTTTTACGATTGCTCCACGCGACACTTTAATATCTAGATATAATATTGTCTTAAAACATTTTTGACATTTTTCTTCTCGCTACAAATTTCTATCTAAAGCACAACTCTACTCGTAAGTTTTAATTTAATCAAAAATAATCTAAATGTCGATATCAGCAGTCATTATTTAATCTTATATTGAGTAAATTTCCACTTCAGAATTAACCAACACGTTCGTCTAGACTTATCGCTTTCATCTTTCAAGTACGATTAAGAACAAACCAATTGATGAGAATTTTGTATAAAAGGGAGACGATGCGAGATCGCTGTCATCAGTTCACAACTTCACCAGTAGATCTACTGAAATACTAACTTGCAAAATGATGAAAAGTGCAATCATTCTTTTGGCAGCTTTAGTAGCTGTTCAAGCCTATCCCCAGGTAAAAATGGTTTTTTTAAAATATATTTTAAAATTTTATTTTGCAAATTAATATTCATTTGACTCAAGATTGTTGGTTTAAACTCATTTGACAACTGTGGTGAAACCAATCCACTTGTGCTGACAAGCCTTACCATTTCTCCTGACCCAATAGTTGTTCCCGGACCAGCTACTTTCAGTACATCAATTTCTGGATCTGTGGGTGTAACATCACCAACTCCCGTAAGTAAAAAATTGATTACGTGAAAACTTAAACATCATGTTTTTACGAAACAATACAATTCAGTAAAAATAATTATATTTATTAAGTCTGTTACAGTTACTAACGCAATAATACAATCGGCCTAACTTAACTTGCTTTATCAAAAACAAATAACGTTAATTAAATCTATTTTAGGGTCAATTTACTGTTAGTTATTTAAATGATGGTGTTTGGGAAGATGTTCCATGCAACAGCGACGGCCCTATCCCTTTTGGATCTTGCCCATATGACGATGTCTGCACAATCTTAAACATTGCATTTCCAGTTAACCAGACTTGTCCCTCAGGTTTTGTGGTAAATTTAAATAGTTTGTAATTACTGTATCTACATTTCATACTAACAATTTTTTTAAATAATAATAAAAAAAAGGATGGAAATTGTCATTGTCCATTTGCTGCTGGTGTAAGTATATTATTGATTATTAAATTGATAAACACAGCATTCATTGAACAAAAATTATTTATCTATTTAGACTACAAACGTCACTGACACCACAATTTATATCAATAATACTCTCTCCATCCTCAAGGATGGCACTTACAGCGTTAGATTAGAGTTGTGGTCTGACACCGATAAAACTCAAAAGATTGGATGCATTGATATTGAAGCAGATCTTCTACACGCTGCATAAATACGCATCATGTAGGCCTACTTTACCGTAACACAAAAATAACTTTGTTTTAAAGTATCGTACAAATCCAATGTAACCCTACCGGGATATACTTAATGAAGTTCCATTGTAAAAATTGAATGTAATTATGAGAAATAATCGAAATAAATTGTCGTGTTACGGAAAGCAATTATTGTTATCATTTTTCGGCATTTAAGCACATGTCAAAGCCCATCATTTAAAAAGTTTTGTCATGAGTAAAGCTTTTTGCAGCCTCAAACCAGCAGCGGACGTTCAAAACTTTCGACTTGAGGCAGCAGCGGATTTACAAATTTTCCGCCTTGAGGCCAAAATATTTTGGCCGCCCCTAAAAACAGCATGTTGTTTTTGATTTTTTTTTTTCGGAAAATTTTTTTAATTTTTATATTTTGGAAAATTACTTTGGCAAATTTTTTTTGATTTTTTTTGCGAAATGTTTTTCATTTTTTTTTTTTCTTTTTGATTTTTTTTGCGAAATTTTTGTGATTTTTTTGCGAATTTTTTTTTGATTTTTTTTGGGAAATTTTATTTTTTTTGGCGAAACTTTATCGATTTTTGCGAATTTTTTTTTTTTTTGATTTTTTTTGAGAAATTTTTTTGATTTACCGTACTTGCGAAATTTTTTAGTTTTTTTGTGGGAAATGTTATATGAAAAGTTTTGCTTTTTTGCGCTCTTGGCCGCCCCTAAAATTGTGGCGCCCTGAGGCCTTGGCCTCACCTTGCCTAATTAGAAATCCGCTTCTGCTTGAAGCAAAAATATTTTGGCTCCCCTTAAATAGAGTAAATTTTAATAAAAATTTTTAAGAATTATTACATTATATTGCTTTCTTATGCTCTTGGCTGCCTTAGAATAATTGTTCCAGCTTGAGGCCATAGGCCCATATCGGACAACTGTCACTGGGCGCAGCCGAAAAGGGGCGCCAAAGTTGAGACAAATGAAAAAGAAATTGATAAAAATCTTATTATTTTGTTTAAAAAAATGGTCAAAATTTGACCATTTTCTCAACATTATAAAATGTTTCTTTTTAGGTGTGTCACGTGTGGCACAAAAAACTGCAAAATTGGGGCAACTTGATAAAAAAAATGGCGCAAATTTGTTCGTTTACGGTATACTCGTATATGCGCTTCCCAAGCTCGGCGCTTGTTTACTAAATATTTTATTTTTTAAAGGGAGTAAAGGGGTGCACAAATTATTATTGTCCCCGGGCACCATGTACCCTCTGCGCCACTGTATTATATCCCAACCTGCAGGTCAACCTGCTTATTCAGACTACAGTTCTCTTTCCATACCAAAAAGACGTAAATATCGTTAATCTCATCAAATAAATCAGCTACAATAATGTAGGTTTACGCACTTTAATGTATGCAAAACTCACGCACAATTTAATATTTTACAATTAAAAGAATAATTTTATTCATCATTATAAGGTATACTGTGGAAATAATAAAACAAAATACGTGTACTCGTATAATCATTTCGCTAAACTCATCTTATTGACGAATACTGAGAACACTTTACACTTGTAAATCGCATTGTTTTGTCGCAAGCAACTGCAAAATTTTGTACAGGCGAATGAATTTTAATTTGCCTCATGTGAGTATCCCTTCCATTTTGATGATTAGATAAAACAGCAATTTGTACCATGTAGGTTCTAATAGGTCGATCACTGTCGTCTTTTAATGGAATTCTAACCCAACCATTAGGTTCGTTCAAATCGATTATTTCAACTTCTTGCAAATCATTAAAATGAGTACCAGCCCGAATTGATATTCTAATCATTAAAATGCAAGAATATAATTATATTAACTTTTTAACGTGATTAAAACACATCATTTCAATTCTGTATACTTAACTACAATGACAAATAAAATAATCTTACCTTTTTGGTGTATAACTTTCGTCAGATTTGTAATCAGCATAGACACACACGTCTTGAATGGTCGTTTTGCGCCGAAATTGAATATTTACAAGATGCGGTTGAGGACCATCAGACTGCCAATATGTATCTAGACAATTATCTCTCAGCTGATCCACTCCAAAACCTGTTTCAAAAATAAATTAACCAGTGTACCAAACGCATATTTGATTAAGAAAAATATTTATAATTGGACTAAAACTATCAGTACATGTGTCAAATTAATAGAACACTATGGACTATAATAATTATATTGTATACGTTTAGTACCACTGCTGCAGTTTAAAATCATCGTTGGTGCAATCTTATAATAATACTGTACCAGTATTAGATTATGCTAACAATACATTTAAAAGATAGCATACAGTTCTTCTCAACAACTTATTTAATGTGAACGCAGAAGTAAACCATTAAAGTTCATAATCATGCATGCAGCAGCCTCTACGTTCTTATCGGTACTCGTTTAAAATTATTACGGCAAGTAAATTAGTAAAAATTCTAATTCTTAAGAAATTTACACATAATTATGCTGCGGCTCTATATAACTTTGATAATTATACATTTGAACTTTGACAAAATATTAAATTACCTGGCTTACAAGACGATAAAGACCAGACGGCTTGAGCTCCAACCTCTCTCACAGTTCCTAATCTTTCACCTTTGTAAGGATCACATTTTTCTTTTGATTCACTCATTGCCTAAGAAAAAGAATTATTACCAATCTGATAGTGAAAAAAAATTTAAAATGAAAATATAAACACCATAATATATAATTACCGCTACAAGCCAGTTTCAAACTTGATTTCAAATCAAGAGAACTATCAGCTGAGGGAAGCCGAATGTTGAAAAAATATCGATATATCAAATGATCGATATATTTTGAAAAATGAATCGGACTTGTAAACAATTTTCTTCGTTTCCATTTGCATTGAATGTGTGGAGCATTGATAATCGATGCATATCGATATCGTTATCCGATATTACCGGTTCCTGTGAAGGAAGGACTAGGATCAGTGCCGCCCTCTGCTGAAAAATTATAATGGCGGTAACCACCCGTAGCTGTTTTGCGAATGGCCTCATAGATTACGCTTACATTATCAAACGTTTGCCAAATCATCAAATGATTAGGTGATAATTAAACCCGGTAATTTGTATAAGATTACTGGCAGAAAATGAAGTTCTACATCTATAGCTTACTTTTTTTACTGGCTCAATACACAGTGTGGGCCGCAAAAGAAACTGGGAGAGATGAGGAAAAAGCAAAACCACCAATTGAAATTAGAAGAGATTATCCTGAAGATTATTTAAATAAAAGAAATGCAACAGCTGAACAAGTCACGTGTACGTACAAGTTTCTATAATTATGTACCGGAAATATTATTGTACTGATTATAAAATGATTTTTAGTTCGAAAATTTGTTGCACGTAGGCATGCCCAGAGATTGGGGGCTTTGAAAGACCTTAGGCGAAAAACTTATTCAAAACAATATCAAATGCTTGAATCCATCTTGCCGCCGGTTTTCGAGGTTTTTACTAATTACAACAAAACTTTTTGTACACATTAAACTCTAACTTTATTTTGTCCGCTTTAGGTTATTTTAACTCAACGAGTACTATTGGAGAGTTCTGGTTACATTCCCGGTGGAGAATGGCCCATGAATATGACCATTCGAGATGGTAATTAATTCAGTAAATTACAGTCACCAATCATGCTAATTTCTAACTACAATGTATCCTACATGCAGCAATGACACAAGTTGTAGAAGGAGCGTTGTTTTTGGGCGAAGCATTTTTAAGGATGCCAGATGTAACCCGACGAATGTTAAAAGCTAAAAAGGAATGGGAGTTGTTAATTGGTTGGGCTTGGACTTTTACTTCAGAGTGCCTTGTATATTTGGATGAAAAAATGCACATTCCTATTGAAATAGTAATATTAAACTTTCTTTGTTCAATTAGAAATAAATTTAAACGTACAGTATAATTATGTAATTTGCTTTTTTTAGATGGGCCAAGAACTTGGTTTTATCGAAAAAAATACCGAAGTTTTAAAACAATACAGAGAGGAACTTGCAAAGGTTGTATTCTTAAACAAGAATGGGTTGAAGTGGGTACATCTGTTGACTTCTTAATTTATAAAAAGTGTTGGCAGTTAACAATTTATATCCACTTTGATTAACTCCCATTGCCATTTCCTTAATTATTCTGCATTCGAGTAGAAAGAAGCCCTTCCAGACGCTTCAAAAACGGAAAAGCTCCTCGAAGAAGCAAGGCAACACATGAAAGCAAAGAAAATGTCAGAGAGAGGACCCAGGATGAGTTCATCAAGAGGAGAGCTGTAAATCTGATTTAAGTTCAGTCATTTTTAGTTCTTGAAATGCGATCGAAGCATTGTTCTTAAATCCCGATAAATAAAAGCAAAGTTTCTTACAAGTGGATTTTTTTTTTATTGTTTTCTGTTTACAACCGAATCTTTAAGCATCTGGTGTTATAGCGGTTTTCTCAGAAACGTACAATCCATCTAAAAATTTACGGATATCTTTTCGCTTAACAGTGGTCGACTGCTGAATTCTGGCGGCTGAAAACCAAATTGTTAATTATAGTTAATCCTTAATAATTAAGCAACAAATGAAATATTACCACATTGGGACACCAATTCAATGTCGTTGCCTTCCAGAATTAATTCGTCTTTTTGTTTCGTCGAATTTATACAGGTAACTCCGTTAGCCATTCGTACTCGTCGGATGATTTTCTCTCCCAAGAAGTTCCTGATCTCCACCAGGGTGTTGCTTTCTGATGTAGTAACGTTAATGGGAAAATGAGCATACACAGCCCTCATTTTGTAGCAATAACCCTAGAACAAAAATAATTTTGATAAATTTTGTATTTCTTATTTAAATTAACAGAGTGGTTTACCTTTGTAACTCCTTTAATCATGTTTTCAACATGCGTGCAAACGGTTCGTACTGAAGCTAATTCTTTACGAGAACCAAACCATTTGTCAACTTTCAATTTGTTTTTGCCAGTCAGTTGCATATCAACTTGCACATGGCGAAAACTTCTTGTTAGAGTACCGCGAGGTCCTTTTACGTAGACAACACGAGACTTTACCTTCACCGATACTGAAAAGCAAAGCAATAATGTAACTAGAAATAATAAATCCGATTTTAACAAATATACCATTTTTCGGAATTTCAATAACTTGTGATGCTTTAATAGTTTTCATTTTTACTGTCTGGAATATTAATTAATTCATTAAATACAAAATCAAACAAATGGCAATGTATAGAAAAAGTTGCGGCGAGCACACGGCTATTAGCAATGTGTACAACTAATAGTGATAACACTATCAGAAACATAATTTTCAACATTCTATATTATGATAATCAGTATTACTTACATTTACAAACAGATGAATACAGAAATCTATAAATTATATCCCCCGATGGCTGACGATTTAATTCAACCAAATCTTCGTCCCTAACCAAAACGCTACGTGCTTCAAGCAGCCGTCGGTGTAAAAAAAATAAACGAACTTCCGGTCACTTGATGACGTTTTGTCCTTCTGCGCAGTATTACATGCGCATTCAATCAACTTGTACAATACCTTTTTTTTAATTCCATTTTGGATTTTCTAAATCAAGTGTTATTTTTTACTTTTTTATGGTTATAATTTCTAGTATAAATTTAATAGCAAATTGTTATTTATTATATGAGATGTCTTAGTGTTTAGTAAGTAAAATGCTTTTTTTGTAAAAGTTAATATTTACCGGTAGAGGTTATGAACTTCTACTTTTACCCTACCGTTTCAGGATATTTCTACTGCACCTACAAAGCCAGTTACGGTATTTACTGGACAGTTAATTAAATATGGACCGATTCCATTGGCATGACGGCAGCCTTGCTATTGGGGAGATTATTTTAACTTTACAAAATGGGGTACGACTGTACGACGGTCACGACAGGGTAATAAAATCTGGCTATTTAAGTTACAAGTTTTGTAATGATTTAACTTTTTGTTTGTAGACGGCTTTTGATTACGGTGACGTTAGCCTCACAGCACATAAACTAGAATGGAGAAATCTGAGAGATTCGGTAATTTTTTTAATGGAAGTTCTGTACCGGTATGATAATTTAAAATTTTAAATAAAATTATTCTTTTTTGACAGGTTCATATATGTTTGCCTCTACATTATGTTGTATATATTGAAGATCAACCAGCCTCTATTGGGAAGAGGTATTTTTAATAGATTTAATTTATTAGATAAAAATGTCAAAAATTGACACTTTGTTACCTGTTTTTCCGATAGCGCACATTTAATATTGCATCTCAATCCGCCGTTACCGGGAAATAGACTTCCCGGTCCTATGCAAAATAGTTCCCACTCATTTGTTCAGTTAGCTTTTAAAGAAGGTGGCAAAACAAATTTTCAGCAATGTTTACAAAGTGCTTTAAATAGACGCTTATGGGAGCAAGTTGCATCTCCAGCTGGACCTGTCAAGGTGTTTTGTATTTCTAATGCAAAACGGAAATTTATAAAACTGTATACTGTATATTTATTTAAAGGTTGTTACTCAAACACGGGCTGGAATAGTTGGCATTGAGAGAGTGTTGCAAGATCGGCAAAAAGAAACTAGCAAAAGCATTTCTCACGCATTTGAAGATTTGAATAAACTAATCGAGATGGCTAGAGATATGGTTAATCTTGCAAAAACAATATCCGCTAAAATTAAAGACAAACAAGGCGAAATATCTGAAGATGAGGTTTTTAATAAATGCTGATTGATTTATATTGTATTTATAAATATAATTAATAATATTTTTTTTAAGACTGTACAATTTAAATCTTACTTATTAAGTTTGGGTATTAGTGATCCGGTTACTAAAGAAAGTCACGGTACTGGAACTGTATATTATCGTGAATTAGCTAAACAGTTGGCTAAATCCATAGAACAACCTTTAAAAGTTGACTAGTAATAAATTCTGCGAGATAATTGGGTTGTAATATTTTTTTATTTGTTTTAGGATGCTGGTGGATTAATGGTTCTTACGGATGTTTATTGTAGATTTAATCGAGCGAGGGGTTTGGAGGTAGCTTATAATTATCAATATGCAATGCTTTAAATATTTTAAATTATAAAAATAATAGCCAGTTATGTATTAATTATTATTGTTTCATTTTTTTTTTAACACTTAGCTTATTTCACCTGAAGATTTGATAAATGCCTGTAAAACGCTTGAATCTTTAAAACTTCCAATAAGGTAGAGTGCTTAAGATTATTAATTAGTTAATTAAATTTATTAATTGTTTAAAAAATATTTTTATAGATTAAGAGTTTTTGATAGTGGAGTTATGGTTTTGCAGTTGCTTTCACATAGTGATGAACAAGTTAAAAATGAAACTGTTAAAATTGTGGGTATATTTGTTTTGACGAATTTATTCAGTTTTAATAATGCAATCGAATTGTTATTTCAAGTTGGAAAGCAAAGGATCATTAACTGCAGAAGAATTTGCTCAACAAATTGGACTTTCAGTTATTTTGGCTAAAGAAAGGTTATTTCATAACGAAAATAATTATTTTCTATTCAATTTAAGAGTAATATAATTGAAAAATATTTTGCATGTTTTAGATTATTATTGGTTGAAAAATGCGGTGGTGCTTGTAGAGATGACTCGGTAGAGGGTTTGAGATTTTATCAAAATTTATTTCTAACGCAAAAGTAGTGTAAAGCAAAGTAAATTCACAGGCGTAAGTTTCATTTTTTTGTTTTTTTTGGAATATTTAGCATATTGTTTAATGGCGAGTTAACATATTATTATTGATCTGTCCTGAATTTTTATTGTACAGATATTTACACTTTGTTTCTTGTTTGTTTCATTTTTGCGAATAGTAAAAAAAACATAAGAAATTTAACAAATAATTTTTTTAAAATGAAATAAAGCATTAATATTCTGAATGTTAGATTTCAATAAATTTTTTTAAAATTATATTAGTTTTTATTAACATGCAATACAGTATACAGTATTAATAATGAAAGATTCTAAGCAAATTTAAAGTAATCTAGTCTTTTGAGAATTTACGCCATATTTTTTATTTAATTCGTGTTTTTATTTTTTAAAAATTTGCAATATTTAATTAATCTAAATTTTAATTTAAAAAAATAATTTAAATACGAAATTAATTTCATTTTAATCGAACAATGCTGAGTATGCGCTATTCATTGACTTTTGCCTTTGTTTGGGTTTAATTATCGGAAATCTAGTTGAGGCCAGTTTAGGCAACATGACTGGTCGAGTAAAATATCAGTGAATCAATCTTCCTCCAAGGCATTTTCAGGCCTTATTCGTGAGCTTCGGTTTGACGTGTTACTATTATAAACTGCTTGATTACTGGCTGGTTTGAAATTTAAAATACTTACAGTATGTTAAAATTAAATACTGCACATGGAAAGATTTCCTTAAATCTCATTTTAATTTTAATTCGTTATTTTATTGCAGAAGAGGACTTTTTATTTTGAACTTGACCTACTCCATAAATTAATTATTTTTTTTAAATTATGGAAGAACAAATAACTACAGAAACCGTAAGTAAAATTTTAAATTTATTAACCTGTTTCGAATGCACTTAGATTTAACCTATAGGCTATATGTAACGTATTTCCTGTATTTTGTTAACGAAGTTTTGATAATCGCAACCTAAATTTTTTTTATTTAAATAAAGCCTAGCTAAAACTAAATATTATACAACTATTTGAACACCTTACTTATCCCTACATGCACAGTACTCATATTAATTTAGATTAGAAAATTTAAATTATTAATTAGAAATACTGTATTCTGTTTGAACTTTTACGCAGCGAAATATCATTGAACATCATAAATAATATGAAACAATAAAAGGAAACCAGTTGTTCCACATACAGCAACGCTAAACTTAATAAAACCTTGAAGCTTCTATCACAAGTTAATGAAGGCAATTGGCAGTTTAGTCATGTTCTTAATTTTTAAAAAGCATAGACCATAATAATTACAATGAACATTTTTTTAAATATAATTGTCAGCTGATTATTGTTTACCTTGTAAAGCTGTAAGTGCAGTATGTGGTAATTAATTTTAATAAACTCAATGGATTGTCTTTAATAAATTTTTATTTTAACAATAGCAGTGACATCATATTAAATTTAAAATTTTCCATTTCAATTAAACAGGAAATTTCAGTTCACAGCCCACCAGCAATAGCTCTTGAATTAACATTGTTTTCACGTTTTCTTCAAGAAGATGGCAACAAAAATGGCAATTTAAATGATCAAAACAACGAGAGACAAATTCCAATAATAAATCAAGAATTGCCAAAACCTGAAATAAAAGACAAGTTTTTGTCTAAAATGCATTTTATTATCTGCTGTATTGGTTATTCAGTAGGGCTAGGAAATATATGGAGGTTGTTTTTTTAATAAATAGTAATACTTGCAAAAATATGAAATAAATGCAGTTGTAAAATTGATTTTTTACAGGTTTCCTTATTTAGCAATGGTGCACGGTGGAGGTTTGTCATACCCTCAAATATTTTAAATTTGATGTGAATTAAATAAAAGTTTTTATGTTTACAGGATCGTTTGTAATTGCCTATTTAATTATGACGATATTCGTCGGGGCACCATTATTTTTTTTAGAACTTGCGTTAGGGCAGTATACTGGATTTTCACCAGTTATGCTGTTTGCGCACATTAGCCCAATATTTTCCGGGCTGGGGTTGGCAATGATGGTTGTGACAGCTTTAGTAATGCTATATTATAACGTTTTGTTGGCTTGGATCTTAATTTACATTTTTTCTTCATTTAATAAAATATTACCATGGTCGGTGTGCGATCCTAGTTGGTGTTCTCCAGGTTTGAATAATAGTTTGTGGTTAAAACTTTTAATTCAGAAAAAATTTTTTTCTTAAAAAATAGGATGCTTTACAATAGACCAATATTCAGAATGTGCTAAAAAAAATTTCATTTTGTTTAACGGAACTTGTTATAATCGTTCTGAAGTATGCAATTTATTTCCTAATATTTCATACTGCACTTCTCTTCTCGAATATTCATTTGTAAAGGCACCAAGAATAAGTGAAATTTCGGAAAATAAGATTCCCGCAGCGGTGGATTATTACGTGTGAGAATAATTATTATAAAATATTATTAGTTTGCAATTGCTCTTTTTAATATATATCATTTTACTTGTACATACAGCAATCGGGTCTTGAACATGAGTGATGGGATTGAAGAAGTTGGTGAAGTTAAATGGCAATTGGTCCTTGCACTTTCAATAGCCTGGTTTCTGGTATTTGCTTGTTTAATAAGAGGGTCATATACTTCTGGAAAGGTTTATAAATGGATTCTCATAATTTTTTTTTAATGATTTTGTTTATAAGTTTTACGTTTCGTATAGTTTGTTTATTTTACTGCATTATTTCCATGGGTTTTGTTAATAATTTTATTGGTGAAGAGCCTTACCCTTCAAGGGGCGTCTTTCGGGATTATATATTTTTTCAAACCACAGTTCCATAGATTTTTAGATTCCGAGGTATAATATATCTGTATAGAATAAAGGATTTTGACTTGGTGAATTGTTTTAGATATTTTTAAAATGTTTTTTTTTTAGATTTGGGGAGATGCAGCTGTGCAGGTCCTCTTTTCTTTAGGAACAACGTTTGGGGTTCTAATATCACTTGCAAACAATAACCGTTTTCAAAACAATTCTCTTAGGTAATTTATTACATTTAATTTATTTGTGATTTTTAATTATCAAATTACGCATAGAGATGCTGTTGTAGTTGTAGTATGCGATTCATTGTCCAGTTTGGTAGCTGGCGTTGCGGTTTTTGCTGTTTTAGGAGCAATGTCAATTAATCTTAACATGCCATTGGAGGAGATTGTTCCATCCGGTAAAATAATTAGATTATATTTTTTAAGTTATCGATTAATTAACTTAATATTTTTAGGATTGGAGTTAATTTTTATTATCATTCCGGAAGCAGTTACTTCATTTATTATGCCACCGTTTTGGTCTTTTTTATTTTTTACAATGCTGCTCACTTTGGGTGTCGATAGTCAGGTTAATTGATTGAAAAAAATTTAAAAAAACTTTTTTTTGATGATCAATTTTAAAATACATTTTAGTTTACTGCAGTAGCTAGTTTACAAATTGCTTTAGAAGAAGTTGTGCCATCTTGTAAAGTATATCACATACAAGTTTTAGGGTCGATTTGTTTCATTGGATTCGTGTTAGGATTGCCTATGACAACAGAGGTACCGTGTGTTCAAACATTTAAAAAAATTTGCTAAATTTATTGATATAATAATTTCTAATGCCGGTGTAATACTGTAGGCTGGATTGTACATTTTTAAATTGTTTGATAAGTTTGCGATAAATTGGTCAGTTCTATTTATTGGAATTTTGGAATGTGTTGTAGTAATGTGGATGTACGGTGTGTAGCCTACTATTTTATTAATTTGATTTTCTATTACTGTATTTCTATTTTATTCCGTTGATGTTCTAAATGATGCGAATAATGTTTTTATATCTTATTAGGAAAGTACAGTGACAATTCGAATGGTTTTGCAAAGCATATTGAGGATATGTTGGATCGCAAAATTTCACGATTTTGGATTGTTTGCTGGAAAGTGATAATTCCAATTGGTTTAACTGTAATGAACTTTTCTAATTTCTTAAAAATGATTTTGGAATTATTAATTTTTAAATTGTTCAGATTTTACTATTATCTCAATGGCTGACTGAAAAATCTTTACGAGTTGGCATGTACGTTTTTCCGAAATGGGCAAATATTTTAGGCTGGCTGTTGTCAATCTCAACAATTTTAATCGTCCCTCTTGTAGCAGGTTACATAGTTGTTAAAACTCAAAGGAAAAAACTGGTACGTAAAATAACAATAATTGATGATATAATATTGATAAATTTGGAAAATACTTTTTTGTATGTTTTGCAGAATATCAGAACAATATTTTATCCAACTGAAAAGTGGAACCCATCCCGCACACTTTCAAATGAAGAGCCAACTAAAAAAGCTTTTTGCAATCCTCTTGATGTTCATAAATTAGCTTGTCATCGAACAAAATGATTTTTTTTGTCGATAGTGATGTTTGACCTTTACAGTATTTTATTATGTTTAGTTTTTGATAATGGAATTTTTTTATAAATGAAAGTTTAATGGGTAAGAAGTTTTATACCGGTACAAACTAATCAAGAATGTTTTATAGAACTTGTTTTTGTAATTGTTTAAATAAATACACAAATATATTGTAATGCCGTAGCTCAGACTACATGTATTTACGATTTAATGGAAATTCCCAGATAACCGTGATTTAATGCAGTTTGCAGATTTTTGTCTAAAAAGACTAAAATTGACTTTAAAACTGTGATAAAACTATGATAAAATGACATGTATCCGTGTTTGACAATAATTGATAATGATTTAAAATTATATAGAGTACGCTAACAATTTGAAAATTAATTTAATTTATTGCCAAATTAAATTATTAAAAAAATACTACATTACCCAATTATTTTTTTTTTTTGATTTTTTAAAATCCCCACTTCTGCGATCCTCCTTGACATGTGTGATTCTACCGGATGTGATTTGCGCATGCGCTTAAGCATGAGCGCCCCCTTGCGTAAGGTGGCTGCTACCGTAGCCTTCTAGGGCTTGTGGTATCGGTCGTAAAGTGTTGAAAATGGCGATGGAAAATATGAAATTTTTGCGTCCGATAAAGAAAGTTTAAAACTGCAAAGTGATGGTTTCATTAATGTAAGTATGAATTTGAAGTCGTTATATTTCTGTTCGAGAAGTATGACGTAAATTTTAATTTATATTGATTGAATAGTAAGGATAATCATATTTATTGTTTAAATGATTATCCCTACTGAATGTGTCGCATACCGTTCATATTATACTGTGCTACATGTGCTTGCATTTCTCCTACATTTATTTTACAAATACGGTATCAATAAACAAAGCAAATTGCAATTGTGCATAGCGTTCTCAACTAATAAAAAATTAAAGTCTAGGTGTTAATTTATAATTTATGCAAATTAAAATGTTGGTCATTATTGAAAGTCTCAAGATCAATTATGTTGGTTTCGATGAACAAATATTTGCACGACATGGTCACATAATTGATTTGGAATTTTAGAAATAAAGCTGTAGTTTTATTATTAATACGGTAAAATTAACATGCAGTAATTACTACGCTATCTAAAATGTGCGGATATTCTTGAGATTAGTTTATTGAGAACTCGTCTCACGTGCAAGAACCTTTGAAATGTGAATGCAAAATAATTCATTCAGTGTTGAGTATATACTCAAAGATATACTTATCTTTTTCAATTCTTGCATGTACTAGTTTCATAATAATTATAAATGAAACTTGCTTGCCAATAAGGACTATTAAATTAATTTCAATTTTTTGTAATGACAAAAATCTAAAATATTCCTTGGCAAACTAACAACTTTTACTTTTCTTTGCCTTTGATAACACTACCAGGAATAGAAATTGCAAACGTAATTGTTTGTAAATTTATTGCTTTACATATTTCAAAGTACTGTATTTGCAAATAATTTTATTAACAATTTCTTGTTACCGTATTTATTTTAGTTTATTACTAAATCAATGAATTTTCTTGTAAATTTGAATCTCTATTAATTATACCGGTACCTTAGTGTTTATTTTATATTTTGTATTCATTATTAATTTATTTCAAATTTGTGTTTTTGTATTTAAGACGTTAAAATGAACTGATCAGCACGGACCAGGCTTGTTTGCGTTATCAGTGGCCAACGTCTATGGCAAGCACGTCCAGTGATAAAGAAGATTCAAACTCTGGCATTAGGGATGATGAATCAAAATCAAAGCACATTTTGGGTCCTGGCAAGACGGCAAAAGATGAGATCGGCCAACACAAGGTAAACACACTACTGTACTTAGCTTTTTTTCTTCCTTTTAATATGTTATAGTGAACAGCATTTATCGATTGCGTACAAGTATTTTACTACGGTAAAGTTTGTTGAAACCGTCTTGGCCATAAATAAGGGTTTTCTAAGTTGATATCGAAGAAATACACGTTTTCTTATTTCCAAACTCAGTCGGTGCTTCTACTTCACTATACACTGTACTGTATTGGCAAATATCTGAGCTGTACAGCTTGCACTTTGCCTCACACATCGCCTCTTTTTGTTATTCTCCGTTGCTCCCTACTTTACACCCTCCTATTTTAATAGAATCCATTCATGCCGTATCCATGGTTACTAATAGTACGAGGTTACAAGTTGAGGTCCCTTAAAGCTTGTATCTGATATTCATGTGCGAGGGTTAGACTAATAATTTTTTTAAAAATATATTGAATGTTATTAACGTCGATTGTTTTACAGTTTAATTCTTGTTAGAATTCCCTTTGTTTTGCACGATTTCGGCGTGCTCTTCAAATTTGCTTGTAATTGTAACGCAATTTATACAGTTATCAACCCTTTTGATAGAAAACAGATGTAATAAGGCTAATGAAAGTTTGGCATTTGCAAGAATCTTAATTGAATGCTAAAAGTTTAATTTCCTTACGATGGATACGATCAGTTCGCATAAATCGTTTTCGGCGATTAATTTTTTTTGGGGTGACCTCATGTGGTAGACACTCGGTAATGGAAATCGTTTTAACTCGTAAATTTTATCAGCATTGTTTTCAGTATTAAATTTTGGTTTACTTAAGTTTAAACTGTATTTATTGATTAATTTACCAGATGAGATAAAATATTATTTTTGGCTTTTAAAGTTTTAACAGGCAAATTAATTGCTTACACTAATCTATACAGTTTACGGGAAAAAGCGAGCAATGTTTTTACATGGGAAACAAATATCAAATGTTATTAAGATTAAAACTATTTTAATATTTACAGTGTTATAATAGTAACTAAATTTTACCATTAATGTACTAGTTAATGGACGTCAAGGTAGAAATACAGCGCAACTCCAATATTCGTATATAATCCAGAGAATTTGACGAATATCAAATTAATTTTTCCTATATGAATACATTAAAAACAATTTAATCCGTTCCCAGCTCTGAATTTTGCATGTATAAAGATTTAGTCTGAATTATATTATTTCTCGCTTCTTTCCGAACACCAAGTAATATAGTAGCACGATCTAGATCAATCTAGACAGTAGTAATGTTATCATTTTAGTAATTAACGTAATACAATTTAATTAGAAAGCTTGTTTTTTATTGCTTTTTTGCAAAGTTGAAATCATTATTATAATAACTATTAAAATTGATAATTATTTTTTATTGCATGGTGAATAATTTTTAATTTTTTTGAGTGAGTTTCGATAAACCAAAGATACCGGTATTTTATATTGTTGTCGAAGGAACAGTTTTTAATACTGTATGGTAATACATGTAATGTACATGTATTTCTTAAGTACTGTAGCAGTATTTAATTGACTATTACGAAAAACTAGGATCATTTTTGCATTAATTTTGAAATATAATTATGCTGCTATCTTAAATGAATTCGTTGCACTGTTAAGAACAAATTGGATGTGATTTGATGTATTTAATGGGGCACTGGTACCGGTAAATATTTTTGTTTAATTTTGTTTTTTTGCCCCAAAATTATTTTATGTGTTAATTTAAATTTTTATTTTTTATAGTTTTAAACTTTTTTTTTAAAAAAAATTTAACATTGTAACTTACCGGTATTTTCTTATAAAATTTTACAGTAATTAGCTGTGGTTTTTTAAAATTCAAACAAGCTGGTTCCTTTTTCTGGAATTTATTAAAAAATTATGTTTAGTTATCTGGTTTAGAATGCTGGTGATGTGATTGAATAAATATTTTTTTAAGAAAATTAATTATGCCCTGATTTAGCCAAAAAAAAAAAAAAAAGCCGTGCTTTGTTGCTTTCAGCTTTGCGCAACGAATTGCAGTATTATTTATTGTTGGTTTTTATTTATTCAAATACAATAAATATCTAAGCGCATTGTAGCCAGGGTTTTTAGAATCGAATAAAAATTCAATTTAGCTCGATCGTTAACAACGGTAAAAGTCAATACCGAGTCAACCTCCTACCGACCTGGCCAATAACACCTGTCATCCTAAACAACAGAGTTTGTACTGTTACCGGTAGATGAAAATGCATAGAGTAAGTTTGAAATAGAGTACAGGACGGCTCTCCGATTAATAGGAAATAAAAATAAGAGCTTGCTTACAATTACAGGAAATAAGGACATCGGTGATCAATGAAAATGTCTCATTAAGATTCCCGTGCTGTATGTTACTTATTAGGCCAACTTAATAAATACAGTATCAATAACGCAAAATGTAAAAAGTTGGTTATAACTTGGAAAATGACTACAGGAAATAACAAACTTTTTTATGTTATAATAGGTAATAAAAATTATTTTTTAAATAAATCTGTTAGTAAATATAATAACATATTAAACAAAAGAATCCTTGAAGTCGGATTTTTTTGTTCAAATTAATTTTTTTTTTGGTTTACGAAGAAAAATTAAATTGTTTATTGTTTCATTCTTAAACTTTTCATCCAAATAGGAGATCATTGCCACGAACTTTCTTAGCTACGGAAGTTAAAATGGCACGTATTAATTCAATATAAAAGTTTAATTTAAATGAAAAAAAGTCAAGTACGAATAAAATTACTGTTGCGTGTTTGAAACGCTAGAGTTATAGGATAAACGAAAGGTAACAGGCTAGAAATTGAAACATATCGTGTCGAAGTGAAGAGTCTTTAGACTTATCATGAATATATTGTTTAGTAGTTTGAGGTACATTAGAATTTTATTTTTACGAGTTTGGAAAGCCAAATAATATAATTATTGTCTATATGCAGTTTGCTGTTTGGCAAATGTTTACGTGACTATAAATTTTTGGGCGGTTGTCCTTCTAGTTAGCAGATTGGTTTTTATTATTATTTTTTTGATTGACCTAAACTATACTTCTTGTGCAGGTTACCATGGTGATGCATTGCATTCATATCCAAGCTTTCTCCATGCATCTATTGCTTAGCAACGAATTTCAGTTTTAGAAGTGCTTACTGAAAGTTTAGACTTTCTTTCTCTTTAACTTTCTATTTCCCCAAGCTCTAACGGGGCTGGAAACATTGACTCGAAATTACTTCCTGAAGGACTTCTTCTCTCATTTCTTTCTCGTTGATTGCTAGAATTAATTCACTTTACAGGATTCCACTTTTTTAGGTGAAGATTCATTCAACTTTTTTTATACTTCTTTATAACCTTTTTTTTTAAAAGAAAACATTATCTGATATCATTTACTAAAAAAGTTTTTTTTTTTTTTTTTTACAGGCATCAAGCCCCTTCCACACATTTGACAAACTGGCTTCAAATCATGAAAATAAATTGGATGGGCAGGAACAAATGAAAACAAATCCACCGTTAAATTGTGATGAACAATCAAAATTCCTGTCAACTCCGTCTGATTCAAATAAAGTATTGCAAAATATGTAAGACATTTTCTTTTTATATCAAAATTTTAATTGAGAAAATTATTTATAAGATTTATTAATTATAATTACAATCTACGTATAATAAGTTTAGTCAAATAAGCATTTTGAACTGATCTAAATCCTCAATTTAAAAGTCGATTAAATTACTGTACCTAAATTTGATACACTAATTTATAAAATTATATACAGTATATATAAATAATTTATTTCGATAAATATTATGCACAATTAAACAAAATATGAAGTAACTTGTGATTGTATAGGATATATTTTTGTGTGATTTGCAGAAGCTTATTACAATTAGCTTACGTCATTTAGATTAAGAGCTCAGGCGATTGTTAAATATTGCATTTGATGCTTTGGTGAAGTCATAAATATTAGCAGATGTTGACGAAATTTGAATCCTTTCAACCCCTCATTCTTTCTAACGTAGATGTTGGCTAGTAAATGACCTCTAGTGTTGTGACTGAGGGTCACGTCATAAAGCATTGAAATTCTATAGCGGTTGGTAAAGAGCAGCTGGCGTTCTCTTCTACTGTATTCTGTTATTCTCAGATCTCTAGACATCTGGAACTACAGTAGGCTTTTGTGATTAGGCAGAACGTAATCTCATTACTTTAAACTCTCCGCTAAGATATTTTGACAGGATTGAAATTTTTATTTATTAAAATAGCTGTTAACAGTCCATATACAGTAATATTAATTAATTTGATGGATAAATTACGATGATTATTGGAGTGAAAAGTTATTTTAGTTTAACTTTTTAAGGAGACGGGAGGCACTTCTACCGATATCGTTGCTTGCGCAATAATAAGTGTCCCGATTATAATTATGGGAGTGTATTGTTTATGAGCAAAAAAATTTTAAGGATGAGGAATTTTAACTACCGTATTTAAATTTTTTCATATTGCCGTATGGGCCATGGCTGATACATTATAATGAACGCGATAGTGCTAGTAGTGCCAATTAGAACTTGTTATTATAGTCTCCGCCTTTATTCTATTAGGGTGTGTCCCAGGTCGTGTTCAAACCTTTTGGGTGTTAACCGCAAGTGATCTTTATATTTTTTCTCACCATTAACATCTATTGTGTTTGCTGTGTTTTGATCCTCCGAAAACATAAAATTGCCATTTTTTAAAAAATGTTCGTTTACACAAGTTTTTTTTTAATGTATTAGATGCGAAATTTTAATTAAAAAATATTCTTCATTAAACAATAGGAAAAATTTGTTTTATAATCACAGTGCCAGAAATTTTGAATATTTAAGTTTTGCTTCACAAATAAAATTAAAATTTGTTGAATTATTATTATTTAATTTATAAATTGAATTTTGCATTTAATTACTGATTCTGATTAGAGAATTATATTTTTAATTGTAGACTGGCTTCCAACGATGAAAAATGTAATACCGAAATTAAAATTGCTGAAGAAGAGGCGGAAGAAACAGAATCCCAAACTGAAGAAGCCCCCGACAGTTCAAATGCTACACTTGCGGATACTAATTCCACCGTCACCAAGCACTCTTCAGATCAACCGGGTTGTAGTAACGGACAGCAAAAGCAAGATGAAGAACTTACTGCCAAAAATGAAAACGAAGTTGAAAAATTTATGTTTTCCAAGACCTCTGTGGTTAGTGTTAAATCAGCGCGAGTTAATGACAAAATGGTGGAGATGATCCGTATGTGTAGAAATGCAAACAAATCGGTTGGTAAGGGAGTAGTTAATTGTAGGACTATGTGTTTCGTTTGTAGAAATCCGATCGAGGTCAAAAGTGAACGCGATTCGGACGTTTGCGTGAGTTTACCGAACTCTTTTGCTTCAGTAACACCTAGTGAGGAAAACAACGGAGGCAATGAAGAGGAAGACGAGTACGAAGAAGATGAAGAATGTGAAGATGTCGGTGATGAAATTTCGGATCGGATTGAAGGCGACGAAATTATAGAAACGTCGGATAAAAGCGACGAAGGAATCGAGTTCGAACCTCTAAATGAACAGTTAAATCATAATCTAATGGCGGAATTAGATGAAGTGGAGAATGGATCATGGTCCGAAACCAATGATAATCAGGTAATGTACCGTATAAGCTACTACTGCACTATTTAATAATATTATAGAATTTGTAGAAATAATAAATTTTTGTTTTCTGCTGAAATTGAAAACAAATTGAAAATCCAGCCGAAAAATATTCAAAGATTGATAAGACGCACTTTTTTACTGTTTTAAGATATCTGAGAAAGGAGTGCGTCTTATAATCGAGAGCGTTTTATAATAGAATTTTTTTTTTTTGAAAGTTGGGAGTGAGTCTTATTTGCGGGGGCATCTTATACGCCCGTAAATACCGTTATTACGGTAAAAATCACTCGCAATCAAAATGCAAAATTGTCAACATTTGCAATTATCAAATTCTTGCTTTATTCTGCACAATAATTTTGCTTTAATAGCGATAATATCATTCAGTAATTATTCAAAACACTGAAAATATTGAAATCAAATGATCTTTTTGATTCCCTTTTTTTTACAGCTTTTTAAATTCAATAATATTATGTTTGTGCTTTGAATTAGTGAATGTAGCTAATAAATGTACTGCACCCACAGTAATAAATTTGAACAAAGTTATAGCTTTATAAGTCTAATACAGTATTAAAATAATATCATGCGGTAAATACTGTAATGATTCAAAAATACATATAGGCATTCAAATATTTTAATCTAATTTTCATCGCAAGGATTATCTTTGATCTGTAACCTAATTACAGTACCGGTATACATGTAGTATTCATTTTGTATTAGCCTTTGGGAAAAGTAAATTCGATTGATAAGGGAAGTAAGCTTAATAATTTTATCGTAATGGTTTTCTCATTTTTCCACGCTTCTATTGAAAAGTTCTGTTTTGTATTACAGTGTAATTTTACAGTTTTTTGAAGTTTTCTTTAGAATTATAATTATGACAGTCTTATCAGTAAGAAATCGCAGCAAAATACAGTTGAAACAAGTAACAGCATATTGAAAATAATCACGTGAATTGATTCGTTATTCTACTTTCGATATTTAACTTTTTGTTTAATCTTATTTTATTTCAAAAATATTTAGATTATTATAAATCAATAATTTTAGCTTGACTTATTTTTATGTGATGTATATTAATTGTGATTGCATTATTTAATTTTTAGATAAAAAGGAAATCTGATATTGAAAGAGATGGTGTGGATCAACCATTAGGAAAAAAACTATGCTTAACAAATAGTGCCAATGGGTAAGAAAATTTAGAAAAATGTTTGTTTCTAAGATTTTAGGTAAAACTAGATCAACCTAGTTTATCCCAACCTGGAAGAATCAGTTTAAACTAGGTCGAATTAGTTTTGCCTGAAACACGTAGAAAATAATATTAAATTTTACGTTGCTTTTCTGAAAAATGAAAAACGTTGGAATTGTCCCCAACATTTGCTCTCACTACCAGTAGCTCGCAACCGCTGGTAGTTAGCGTAACTGTGGCATTACAACCTGTTTGCAGGGGTAGGCGCTTATTAAAAAACTCATGAAGGGGGTACGGGGCAAGTAAAAATATTTCTTTATTTTGACACTAAATTCGGCGATGCGTGATGGCACTGCTATACTAGTCTACCAGCAAACGCGAGAAGTGTTAATGGCCACGGAGCAAAATTTTTTTGTTTACTATTGGTTCCTTTTAGATCTCTTACGAGCTCAGATAGTTGCAGTACAACGAATCATTTAGATTTAAGTGAACCACACGAGAGAATTGCTTCAGCCATTAACCTTAAAAAACGTATCCCTACCAAAGACAATCCTCCTCCAGAGCTGGCAGCATGGCTTGATATATTTCAGGTGATACATGATTGTTTATTTGTTTAGCTATCTTATTTTTTAAATATCATTTTGAATTAATAGCGATGGGGCAATGCCGAAAGGCTCATGGCTGTAGATCAGTTAATAGATTTATGTGAGCCAACTCAAGTTCGTCACATGATGAGCGTAATCGAGCCTCAATTTCAACGAGATTTTATTTCTCTTTTGCCAAAAGAGGTACTGTACAGTATTTTTATATATGTTTTTAAATGGATTTATTTTGTAAACATTTCTACGGTTTTCAGTTGGCGCTGTATGTATTATCGTTCCTGGAGCCAAAAGATTTATTGAAAGCTGCTCAAACTTGTCGCTATTGGAGAATATTAGCTGAAGATAATCTTCTCTGGAGGGAAAAGTGCAGAGAGGCCAATATTGAGGTGTGGTAGCCTACAATGATAATTGGATATTATTTAGCCTTAATTTAATTACTTGAATCAAATTAGATTCGTGACGTATTTAGCAAAAGGCGCGTTAAAGCTACTTTTCCTAGTCCAAGTCCATGGAAAGCAGCATTCATGAGGCAACACAATATAGAAATGAATTGGAGGTATCGCCCAATTAGAGCCCCTAAGGTAAGTTTGTGTCTAAAACGTAATTTTTTAAAATGTAATCAAATTTATTTTCGTTTAGGTATTAAAAGGCCATGACGATCATGTCATTACCTGTCTTCAGTTTTCTGGTTCAAGAATTGTCAGCGGGTCCGATGATAATACTTTAAAAGTTTGGTCAGCTATAACTGGAAAAGTATTAAATTACCCGTTTAAATAATGACTATAGCTAATTAGTTATTTAAACGATTTAGTGTTTGAAAACGTTAGTTGGTCATACGGGTGGCGTCTGGTCTTCTCAAATGGCTGGAAATATAATCGTCAGCGGTTCAACTGATAGAACGCTAAAAGTTTGGAGCGCTGACACTGGTAATTGTTTGCACACGTTGTATGGTCACACGTCAACTGTTCGATGTATGCATTTACATAAAAATAAGTAAGTTATATTATATTTTTGACTTAAGATATGCCGTTTTTAATTAATTTTTTTACATTTTAGAGTTGTCAGTGGTTCTAGGGACGCTACATTAAGGCTGTGGGATATTACCACAGGACAGTGCCTTCATGTTCTTGTTGGCCATGTTGCGGCGGTTCGGTGTGTCCAGTATAATGGACGCTTAGTTGTGAGTGGTGCATATGATTACGTGGTTAAAGTATGGAATCCGGAAACGGAAGAGTGTCTTCACACATTGCAGGGTCACACTAGTCGAGTCTACTCGCTTCAAGTAATTTCAAGCGATACAATTTTATTTTGGTAATTATTAGTAATGTATTATTGGTTTAGTTTGATGGAGTCCACGTGGTGAGTGGGTCTCTCGATACATCTATTCGTGTATGGGATGTTGAATCGGGGGCTTGTAAACACACGTTAATGGGTCATCAATCTCTTACCAGTGGAATGGAACTCAAAAACAATATTTTAGTCTCTGGGAACGCGGATTCAACTGTTAAAGTTTGGGATATTCTTACAGGGCAATGTTTACAAACTCTTTCGGGTATGCAAAAGAACCGAAGTGCAGTAGGCTACATGTATTAAGATTTTAAATTTTAAAATTTCTATTTTTAGGTACTAATAAGCACAATAGTGCAGTCACATGCCTTCAGTTCAACAGCAAATTCGTGATCACCTCATCAGATGACGGGACTGTAAAATTATGGGATTTAAAAACGGGTGAATTCATACGGAATCTGGTCGCTTTGGAAAGTGGCGGAAGTGGAGGAGTAGTTTGGAGGATCCGTGCATCTCCTACGAAATTAGTTTGCGCGGTGGGTAGTCGAAATGGCACGGAAGAGACTAAGTTACTAGTTTTAAATTTTGACGTTGATGTCAAATCATAGGAACAAATATTGCAAAATTTTAAAAATTGTGATGACATTTTTCTTCCAGTTTTTTTACGTCATCATGGAACCTGCTAAAGGCAAATTACTAAATGTATTAGTTTTTTAAAACTTTTAATACAGTTATTTTTGCCTTAAAATGCAATTCTTCGTTGATAACACGCTGTTCTAATGTACGCGACCGTAGTAAATTTAGTAGTAAATGAGGAAAGTTGTTATAAAGTGTTTCTCAGTTACTGCGATACTTTTTGTCAAAAGAAATGTTTTTATGGAAAATGCTGTTTATAATTTTTCGCAATCATAGATCATAATCGTGTTTTAATAGATTCCATTATCATGTCATAAATCGTCAACTCTCATTATTCTAAAATCTGAGTGAAAGATTTTGCGTTTGATTTATATATTAGAATGCCGTCAATGAACATGAACAGGGAAAAAGTGTAACATAAGTCCTCTCCTTTTTCACGGTATTCTTCCATGCACCTAGGCAAGGAGATTTGCTCAATGCACTGTGTTCAACTTGTTACATGAACATTTCGTCATTCAAATTTATGGTCTTTATTTTTGTTTTTATGCAAATGTGAAGTTTGTAAATAATGTTCAAATCGAAATGGTTGGTAATTCTAATTTGGTCAGTTAATTCCGTCGCATAGAGGCTGGAAAAGCGATTTTTTATTTATAAGTTTTTTGTTTATTTTTAAAATTCATTAAAATATGAGGATACATGTTTTTAAAAGTGTTTCTAGAATTTATTAATTATTATACTAGCGCTAAATTGTGCTCAGACATTTTAATGCATTGTCTCCAATATGAGCAAATATTACAAAAAATAAAAGAAAATAAGAGC
>JAQGAY010000200.1:0-38547 GCA_034698085.1 Polydesmus angustus | reverse complement strand
TTTACATTTTTATCTTTCATAGTTTTTTTTTAATAGCCGACGGAAGTTGTATCGTAACATTTCGGACACCCGGTATATTGTGCGAAGTAAAACTTTTGACATTTAATTTAATAAACTGCAAATATATTAATAAAAAAATCGTTTTTAGAGATTCTAGTAATACCTTTATCGTACATTAACTTATTTTTTTATTTATTTTAAATATACCGGTATATAATAACCAGATAAAGAAAACATACGGCAGCGCAAAAAAAAAAAGCAGACGGGCAAAAGAAAATATTTTTCCGAGATTGATAAACTACCGTACCAGGACATGTACAGTATTAATGTAAATAAAAATCAAATCTTCTCAAACTCGAAAGGAGAATAAAAAAAATTATCACTTAAGTAAGGCTTCTGTTTGCACTGCACGTGAAAAGCCATTATACTCAAAACGCTAAACTAAATATTTTTCTTCGCTTCACGAATGCGTAGAGCAAACGCCAAAAGAAAAAAAAAATTTGTCTTTTCCTTATTGGAGAAATCATTTTGAAAATGTTCGATATCTTAATTTTTGAGCGACTAGTTACGGGCTACGTGTTGTCATTTTTTTTTCTTCATTATTGACACATCACCTATTTATCAGAAGCAAAGTTTCGAGATGTTTATGCTGTACTATTAGTTGTTAAAAAATTCCGAAAAATTAAGAGAGTCATCTTTTATGTACTTTTTTTTTTTTTCGTTTTTACCGTAAAATTTTTATTTTAATTACGAATTTTTTTTAAAAAAAAATACTGCGTTTTATATAATGGATATCTAATGCACGTTCGTCACCCTGACATTTACAAATGATTTCATTTTGCGTGAGTCGCCGTGACAACGAATAAGATTGGAGCACGATAAAAATCACGTAGAAAGAAAAAAAAAACATTGTTCAAATATTTTTTTAATGATTTTATCCATGAAAAAACTTGGTATAATGTTCGTGCACACTCATCGTTTTTCGAGCGTAGTGTAAATAACAGATCTCGGCAAAATTTTCAAAATTGTTAAAACTTTTTTAAATTTATTACCGCCTTGAGAGCTTTTACCGATGTTAATTTTCCGCTAATTAACTTCTCAGGTCAAATAATTGAAAAGAGATAGGATTTGAAATCTCCTTGCCCCTAGCCGAAATTATAAGATAAAAATCTGCCAAGTATTCGATCATTCTTTCAAGCCCAACAATTAACTCAACACACTAACTTTTTTCTACGGGTCACGTACAAGATTTTATTCAATTCTTTTTACGTTTAATTTCGAACTAGGCTTAATTCTTAATTAAATTGTTATATACAAAATTCTCATGCATATTTACGAAAAAGTCTGAAGAATTTTAAAAGCAATTGAGTCGCCATTAAGAAAATTTAGATTACGGAATTAACAAATTTTTTTAAATATAATTAAGCTTATAGTCACAAAAAAATTGTGCAGACAGATGTTTAAAAAGGAGTTGAGTATTATACAAGATTCGCAAAGGTTGAAAATTAGATTATGACACGAAAGGAAGATTAGACGAAGATTAAAAATAGAATTCAACATTCACAACATGATTATTAAAATATTTTTTCACCAATTTTGCTAGGAAAGGCGAACTTAATAAAATGGCCAGACCATATAGTAGGAATCATAAAATGACAGGGTCTGTAGATAACGTAATACGACATAACTCCACAGTTTAGACATGGACGTGACAACTTCTAATATTTAAAACCACAACATAAAATGAAATTAAAATATTTTTCAAGTTTAAAAAAAAAAAAAAAAAAAAGTTTTGATAAATTTTGAAGATAAGTATCGAGATGGCGCCAGACATTTTTCACATGCGGTCGTCTAACGACAATAATTGCGGCTAGTAAAATACACTTTTCCACAGGATAACAAACAATCAAAGTTGTTCGTTTCTTTAACCCTTGTGTTTACATTTGCACTGCTCTGACAACGCCTAGACCTCTCACTAAACTTGCCTATAATGTACGCATAGTAAAAACATCGAAATTCTTGCAGTTGAGATAAGAGTTTCTCTTGTCAACAAAAACGCTCTTCCTATAGAATGAAAGCATTCTTTTCTTAACTTTTTTTTATTTTTTATTTGGACATTTTTATGTCACATTCTTTTACTCATAAAGTCGCGGAGTTAAAGATATCACTAAACCGTGTTTATATAGCCTATACGTACGAATATAAACTTATCTTCTTGTTTGAACAGTTTTTTCTTCTAGTTTTTATCTTTTTTTCTTAAAAAAAAAAATTATAAAATCAGAGTTTGACTCTTGTCTTTATACAGTACGCTTCTGATTTTTTTCTATTGACACAATCGCGAGACCAAAGTCGATCCTAGTACGTGTATCTCGGAGTCGTTAACTTTAACACTATACATGATATTAAATCAGAGGTGCATTTTATATACTAGTACAACACTTGTAAAATCAAATTTGCTTTCAAAATATGTGTCACTGTATAAATTAGCATTGATATACAGCGCGAATTATAAAGACAATTGTTTGTAGATGAAATGTGAGCTCATATCGCTTCATTCAATATTGCAAAGAATAAATTTATATTAATTTACCATAAGAAATACTATACGGAAATGATTTTTATACATGAATAATAAATTAGTTTAAGCTGTCTCTTTCGGTGTATTTGTCGTCTATTAAACATTGATTTTATTTTTTATTTTTGCAGAGTTGCAAAAAACCATACAGTTATTTAGCAAAGATGGGGTTCGGTCATTTTCGCAGTTGCTCATTGATCCACTCAGATACCAGATAATTGTTGGCGCCAGGTATAAATTTGATATTTTGTCAAAAAATAAACTGAATTAATATTCTAATAAAATGTTTAATTTAATTTTTAGAAATCATATTTTTCGGTTGAGCTTAGACGGATTGTTATTATTGGAAGATGCTCATTGGACGGCAGCGAATGCTACTGTAGAGACTTGTTTGAGGAAAGGCCAGTCTCAGGCCGATTGCCACAATTTCGTAATGGTTCTACTGGCTCACAATAATTCTCTTTTAACTTGTGGAACTAATGCATTTAATCCTTCTTGCACATGGCGACCTGTAAGAAAATAACATTAATTTTATTTGTGTTTTTTTTTTACTTGATAAATTAATTTTCGCAATTCAAATAGATTGATAATGTGGAAGCTGTAACCGAAAGAGTATCGGGAGTAGAAAAATGCCCTTATAGCCCTCATCAAAATATTACTGCTCTGATTACATCGCAAGGCGATTATTATGTAGCCAGCGCCGTAGGATTTTCGGCATCTGATCCTGGAATTTATAGAGTTTTAGGACCCTCTCCAATGCTACGAACGGTTCAGTACAATTCCAAATGGCTAAGTGGTAAATTATCTTGAGGCTTGTTATATTAAAGTTCTTTACGTTTAAACTTCTTTTTTTCAAATTTTTTAATAGAACCAAATTTTGTTGCCAGCATAGAAATCGATAATTTTGTTTATTTTTTCTTCAGAGAAACAGCCGTTGAATTTATTAATTGTGGAAAGGTAATATTAATAATTAGTTGCAATAATTTCCACGGAAAAATAATTTTATTTTTTTTTAGACAATTTATTCTCGGGTGGCAAGAGTATGTAAAGTGAGTAAAAAAACAGTAATAAATGAGAATTTCTTAATAATTCAAATTGTTTAATTTTAGAATGATAAAGGTGGTCAATTTATGTTAAAGAACATGTTTACTACATTCCTGAAAGCTCGATTAAACTGTTCTGTACCGAGCGAATATCCATTTTATTACAACGAAATTCAAAGTGTGTATTTTGTTGAACAAGAACAATTACTTTACGCCACATTCACAACGCCAAAGTAAGAAGGTTTACAGTTTGTTTTTTCCTCATAAATATTAACTTTTGTTTTTATAACGCAGGAATAGCATTTATGGCTCCGCAATCTGCGCCTTTAATATTACTGCCATTGATAAAGCTTTTAACGGGGCTTTCAAATATCAAAGAAGTTTTGACGCAGCTTGGGAGAGGAACATAAATAATCATAAACATTTTCAATGCGACAATTCTGATACTTCAACGACACAACAGCTGCAGGCAACTGAAAAATATCAGTTAATGGACGAAGCTGTTCAGGCAACTCATCCCAATCCTATCTTTACCGTGGAAATGGAAAGATTTAGTCACGTAGTTGTGGATGTGGTAGCCACCAAAGTGCATCAAACGATGCACGTTCTTTTCGTAGCTACGATGGATGGAGTCATCCAAAAATTGGCAATTTTGCCAAGAACTAAAGAGACCTGTTTAGTCGAATCCATGCAAATTTTTCCGTCACATCATTCCTTACCGATTAAACAAGTTAAACTTTACAAAAAATTGGTAAGTCATATTTGACATTAATAAAAAGGTTAAAATTTGTATTTTATTTCTTCGATTTTTTTTAAAGGAATCTTTGTATGTTGGAACTGAATCTGAAATTTTAAGAATTCCATTGTCAAGATGTGGACGATTTCGTGATAGAACGTAATAACTAAGACGCATTTTAAAGTGTCAGCTTTTAATTAAATTTAATTGTATTTTGAAGGTCCTGCATGGGAGCTATGGACCCTTATTGCGGTTGGAACAAGGATTCCGAAACTTGTTCCACTCCACCAGCAGATGATCCATTAGATGATAACTGGGAACAAGCGGTTCTAAGTTGTCCCTTATTAAATAATCCAGGTGGGTGTCTTTTTTATTGACTAACAATTTTCATTAAAATGTTTTCTAATAATTTTTCAAATTAATTGCAGTTGATGGTGGCTGGAGCGATTGGAGTAATTGGCACGAATGCTCTCAACAAGGTTTTCAAACTCACGGAAAATTGAACTATTTTTGCCTTTGTCGAACAAGACGTTGCGACAATCCTACTCCAAACCAGGGCGGAAAAGAATGTGAAGGGCTCCATATCGAAGTTTCCAATTGTAGTAGAGACGGGCAATGGACTGAGTGGTCTCAATGGTCAGCTTGTTCGAAATCATGTGATATGGGAACAAAAACTCGTCGAAGAACATGCGGCAATCCTTCTCCGGCTTTTGGCGGTAGAGAATGTGAAGGACCAGATCGTAATGAAATCTATTGCACCTCTAACCCACCGTGCCCAGGTAAATTTAGAAATATAATATTAGAAACATATTTAATAACTATTTTTTGTTGGATTGTTAGTCGTTGGTCAAGAGCCAGTAGATGGGCATTGGTCTGATTGGGGACAATGGGATCAGTGCAGTGCACCATGCGGAGGTGGTACTCGTACTAGGAGGCGTCGTTGTGATAATCCGGCACCAAAAGGAGGCCACGAATGCTCGGGATGTAGCATTGATTATCAACCGTGTAATACCTTTCAATGTGGTGAAGAAAGACGAACCCATTGGACGCCGTGGCTCATCTCTAATCACACAGCCGATGGACAATTCCAAAGACGATATAAATTTGTTTGTAACGCTAAAGTTCCCGACGATAGCATGATACGTACTCAACTCCGATCTGAAGATCGCTATTGCGTTGCTGACGGAAAAAGTTGTATCGATCAAGGTACCGTAATAATTTCATTTCTCTTTTTAAAAAAAAACAATACTAACAAATTTAAACTAATGCATGTCACTTAATAATCCTAATATAGTTCAAGCATGACATTTTTTTTTTAATTTAAAAGATTAATAATAAGCACAAACTCACTGGTATTTTGTTGATTTTTATTCTTTTCCTCCTACCTTGTGTATGCAATTGGATTTGCAGCCTTCATAAGCAATGATGGTGAATGGTCGGAATGGAGCACGTGGTCTACTTGTTCGGCTGAGTGTGGAGAAGGCGTTCAAGCACGAGAACGAGCATGTAACAATCCAAAGCCGTCTGGTAGGGGATTGGGATGCGCTGGAGAAAGCAATGAGCAGCGTGTGTGCAAGATAAAAGCGTGCGCAGGTAATTTGAACTTAAATCACTGAACTTGCACTTAATACAAATTGGAAAAATAAAAGTTATATTTTTGTTTTAAATGCTTATATTAATGCTTATTATTCACTTTTGATTCAGAAACTGATGGGTTACCACCTTGGACACAATGGTCTGATTGTGACAACAACAATTGGCAACACAGACATCGCTCTTGCCCTGAAAACACGGAAGGAAGTTGTCCTGAAGGGGAAGAGTCTCGTTCTTGTGAGGAAGTTAATATTGGTACGTTATATCGTTAAGTTAATTTTATTATATTGAAATAATAACATTGATGTTAATGTAAATTAGCTGGAATTGGTGGCTTAAATGGTTCGGAAGGAGTTAGTGTTGGAGGAATGGTGGCAGGATGCATTTTGTGCTTCATACTTGGAGCTGTTCTTACCGGTGCGGTTGGCTGGTACTATAAAATTCGTAGACCGTCCAAATTTAATAACTGCAGAAGCTTAAGTGCCTCTCACAAAGGTTCTTCTAAAAAAGTATCCAACACGTACAGTTCACCTATTAGTAAAAATAATCACGCCGGTAACGGAGGGGCTGTAGGCGGGGGTACTTTGACGAGAAAACCTTCGTACATGGATACCCTGACTAAAAAAACTAATAGGTCAGCATGTGTCAATATGCTCGAAATATCCGAGCAGGAAAAATACGGTTAACTTCAAAAAAAAATTGGGTTTCAAAATGTTTTTCAACAACTAAACGGTAATTTAACTAAGCGAATATTTCGCTAAGCAAAAGCGAAGTGCGAGTTAGGATAATATGGTAAAAAGCAGGCTCGCGGTTTTCGTAGAAACAAAACTTTTGCTAAAAATACCAAAATTGCGGTAGGATATACAAAATGAAACGAACCTAGTCGTTACGAACTTATTGAAACTAACAGAGAATTCGTCCAACTTCAGTGATTCCTACGGCGAGTGATGGCGCCGATTTGGGTGAAACCAGGTTGGCGCTGATTAACAAACTTTGGAAGTGTATCAGGCTAAAACGGCTCAAGGTGATGGAACGCCGAGAATTGGAAGAGATGCAGGGGTTTTAAGCGTTGTTTTATGTCGGTCGTCCATAATTTAATTTCAACGATGGAATTTATTAAGGTGCTGCAAATCGTGATATAAGACTTTCAAAATTACGTATTTTCACCTTTTTTTTTTCCTGTCTTAATAAATACAACTCGGTGTGGTTATTTTTGGTTGCATTCTTCATCATGTCTCATAGTGAACAATATTATGTTTAGAAATTTTTAATATATGGGATAGCTGCATCGTGGGAATTAAGTGCCAAATTCTTTCTTTCCTAGTGTTGAAGCGGCCTTTATATTAATTTTTAAAGACTAATGATGCGTAAAAAAAGTAAAAAATAAAATATTAAAAACGGTAATTTCAGATCGACTTATTTAAGGCAGCTTCTTAGTTTTTGTGCCTTATTTTTTGAAAAAATTGTTTATATTGCAATTCGCGATTGTAAATTAGAATTTAATTTTTATGAAATAAAAAATATTTTTATATGTTTTATAATGTTTATTTTTAAAAAGTTATTTATTAAGTAATTGTCTTCTTGCTTTTTTACGTAAGAAAGATCAATTTTATTTTTCTTTGCAATTAAATAGCGAAAATCGTGAGATTAAAAAACAATTACCGTAAGACCTTAGTTTTCCTATTTTTTATTTTAAAACGAAAACTTTAAAGATTAAGACGTATTTAAATTATTTTAATTAAAAAATGTAACAGTTTGATTGATAAATGAGAAGATTATTAGCAATAGTAATTATTTTTGTCTGGTTTTACTAGTGGAATCTGGTGGAATTGGTGTATTTCTCTTTTTAAGTTAAATTTTTTAGTCACCCTGTATTATTGTTTACTTCGTGACGTCATTACGCGTTTGCATTTTGCTATTATTATAGGATAATTAATTGTGTTTTCATTTTTAATGTAAAATAAAAGTGAAAAATATACAAAAATTTGTATAAATTAATTTATTAAACAAGAATGATCTTAAAACGATTTGCACGATCATACGTACCAAAGGTTGGCGAACAGAGTTAAAACTCTAAATTTGGCGCCGCCGTAGTAAAGCTTTCTCTACCTCCATCACGCTGCATTCAAGGGTATGATCTTTCGAAATGAAAATCATCGACAGCTGATGAATTTCTATCAATTTCTAATCGTTAAAATTGATATTAAAATTATAAGAACGATACTGTATAGTCATGCACTTAATGCCTGGTGTGTGAAATGCTGAAAACAACATTCGTTTTGCTGGGGATTCTATCTGCAGTAAGCTTAAGTGAGTATACGTGCAGCAGCCAACCGCGAATTTGTTTACAATATTACAATCGGTCGCTGCATTTCCATGATAATACCAAATTAGGTTTGACGTTAATAATCTTTACTAATACGTTTGTAGCGTTAGGGAGGTGGGATAAGCACGTAAAGAATGCTACTTGTTACGGGTGTCATACGTTAACGCACGCCGAAATCTGTCAAACGAGAAATGAAACTCACCAACATGACATGCCCACAGTCACCTGTTCACCTGCCGAACATTATTGCCAAGTATAGCAATTTTTTTATATTTATAAACATTATAATATAATTATTTATTTTTTTGCGCTTTGGAGGTTCGGCGTTTCTCTTTTAGTGCCAATGGAACCGAAGTGAAAATCTGGATGATGGAACGAAGATGCGCCCTGAGTTGTGCGAACGAATGCGTGATTACGGGTGATCGCAGTAAACTTCATCTTTGCACGAGTTGCTGCAAAGGTGATTTGTGTAATGTCGGAAATGTCGCCAATTCAAAAAGGTCGTTTGATCACCCTTTAAGTTTTTTATTTGTTTGTTTCGTTTTGTTATATCATTTTAACGATTCTATAAGGTAAATTACGATGTGGTAAATTTATACAACAGAAATTATGCAAATTAAAAAAAAAATAATACCCGCTTCCAATTAATGCATCAATTTCTTTTTTCTAATAATACCTCAAATCGAATTTTCATTTTATTAAATAGGTGTGTCGTAAGTTGAATTTCTTTTTTATAAAAAAAGTTAATAAAATGAAAATATTGCAGTATTATTTAAAATTAAATTGTGCCTCGTTGGATTGCAAATTATTATAGCTGGCTAAAAGTATTCGGAAAAATAATTATTACTAACATTTTTTTTTTTAGATATTTACATTTTGGCTGATATATAGCTTACATGAATGATTCATTTAACTATAGTTTCTAAATTACGAATTATGGTTATATATCATTTTGTTTATAATAATTTAGACATTGTAATAGATTTAAAAGGTATCTTTATAAATGTAATAATATTAATTTTGTTTGATGTTTATGATAAAAAAGCTTTACTCGTTTAGAAAGTAATCTTATTAATGGTGATCGATCTTAAATATTCATTTGTTATCTAGTCAAAGTTTAAATATTTCGCGGTTTAATTATTGTATTAAATATGCTTATAGCCAAAAGATTTTAAAACTGTATATTAATTTAAAAAATATAACATTGATGTTAAAATAAATTTCTTTGCAAATTTTAACGAAATCGAAGGCAAAATAATCTTTATTTCGCAGTAATAGCTAGTATATATTATTGGACAGTATTTTGAAACATTATTTTTACCTTTATAATTATTATTCCCATCGTATTTTATATTTATTTGATTTTTTTAAAACAATATTTAATTTGAGAGCGCTGAGCGTAGAAATTGATTTGATCCCGTATTTAAATTAAGCTGTCCGTCTTTTGTTCTCTCCGCCCTCATTTTCGGAATCGATAACCTCATTATGATTCGAGATATGACCGTGTTTCCCAAGGTCACGTTCGGACTTTGTAAGCTCGAAAGAGGAATTGATAACCTTGAACGTCTCAACTTTCGATAAATCCACACTTTTGCAGCAGTCAACAAAATTGCTTCGCGCGAATTAATTACACGTTGTCTTAGCTTAAATTTTCGAATTTTTAAAATGTCGTTTATTTCTGTTTCGAGTGATAGTCATTTTCCAATTCAAAATTTGCCATATGGAGTTTACAGCACTAAAAATAACGTAATTAATCCTATTCTTTATTTTATAATTTTACCGGCCGGCATTATTATACTGTAACTTTATAATAATTATTTATAAATTTCTAGCCTCAACCTCAAATTGGAGTCGCCATTGGAGATGAGATTTTGAACCTCTCTGCCATCAAACATTTGTTTCAAAGCTCTTTATTGATTAAAAATCAATATGTTTTTGATCAGGTAAATTTCTTAATAATATTATATAACAATTAAAATTAACTGATTTATTTAATATAAATTATTTAGCCATTTTTGAATGATTTTATGGGCTTGGGACATGAAGCTTGGAGTGAAGCAAGAAAAACTTTACAAAAACTATTATCAGCTGATGAAGCAACTTTGAGAGATGATACTTTTCTTAGATCTAAGTAAGCAGTTATCAATTCGATAATTTCTAATAATCGCGCTAAATTAAAATCTATACCATCTTAGGGCATTTATTAAGCAGGCTGACGCTATTATGCACGTTCCAGTAAAAATTGGTAAATTGCTATTCTGCAATGAACCTGTAGAAGTTCATTTTTGTCCAGGTTTTACTCACAATTATTTTTAGGTGATTACACCGATTTTTACTCTTCGATGGAGCATGCAACTAACGTCGGAACAATGTTTCGAGGCAAGGACAACGCCTTGCAACCAAATTGGTAAACATTATTAAATTGTTATTAGTTATTTGACATTATCATAAAAAAAAAACATTTTGTATAGGAAATATCTCCCGGTTGGCTATCATGGAAGGGCTTCATCTGTAGTTATTTCAGGCACCCCGATTAGGAGACCTAATGGCCAGACTCGACCTGACGAAAGTAAAGTGGTTCATACTTTTTTAAAAAAATCTTGCTAATTATTATTTTTTAAACATTTTAGCTAAGCCTCCGATATTTGGACCATGTCGGCTATTTGATTTTGAACTTGAAATGGCTTTTTTTGTGGGAAAATCGTCTAGCTTGGGAGAACCAGTCCCGATCGCAGATGCTGATAAACATATTTTTGGATTGGTCGTGATGAACGATTGGAGCGGTAACTATTAGTTCGCTTGCATGAGATATAATGAGTATGCCAACACGATCAAAATATTTACTGTATTGTTAATATTTAGCTAGAGATATTCAAAAGTGGGAATATGTGCCATTGGGTCCGTTTACTGCCAAAAATATTGGTACTACAATATCACCGTGGGTAGTATCAATGGAAGCTCTAAAACCATTCTTTTGTGATAATTATGTTCAGGTAATTTTAGTACTAAATAATGCAATTTTAAGTGCTCACTGACTATCGTATAGAATTAAATAATAAATTGCTTTTAGGAACCTACACCGTTTCCGTATTTGCAACATCGTGATCCTTACAGCTTTAACATCAATCTGGAAGTGTCTCTTAAAGGTAAAACCACTCGGAATTTCGAAAAAAAAAAAACGAGTTAAAACTTAATTTTTTCTTATAGGAGAAAAGCAAGCAGAACCTTTTACCATTTCAAAAACAAATTCTAAAGTAACTGAACTTCTAATTTAAAAATTAATATGGAAAAGTATTTTAATCTACTTCTGTCGCGAATTAGCATTTATATTGGACCATGAAGCAACAGTTGGTTCATCATACGGTTACGGGATGTAATTTAAATGTTGGAGATCTCATGGGTTCTGGAACAATTAGTGGACCGGTATTTGATTTATTTTTATGTAACTTCGCCTAACCGTCATGCAGGTTAGTTAAAAATGGTACTTAATAATTTCCAGGAACCTGGAACTTATGGATCTATGTTGGAACTATCATGGAGTGGAAAGAATCTCGTTGATATAGGAAATGGCGAAACTAGAAAATTTTTGCAAGACGGGGACGAAGTTACAATGACAGGTTTGCTGTTCTTATATTGCATTATTTTTGATTATTTTAATTAAAAATATTTGTTGATGTAGGTTATTGTCAAGGAAACGGTTACAGAGTTGGATTTGGTAAATGCACCGGAAAAGTTTTGCCAGCCTTTTCTACTTAAAAAATAAAGTTATATTCTGGTATTAAATTTTGCTGACTTTTCTAAAAAAATATATCCGGTAATTATTTTTGATACTAACTTTTCTATATGTAAACTTATGAAAATGTCAATTCGATAACTTTCATATTTTGTTTAACAATAATCTGTTTCTAAAAATTTAATTTCAAAATAAACAAAACAGTTTCCGCAAGTTTATTTTTACACCTACAGCTTACTCGATCACTTCCGCAATATTTTTTTTATTAAATCTGCCATAATCACTGCGGTAATTGTTTTTTTTTAAATAAAAAAAGTGCGTTTCCGGGTTTAGCTAACGCGGTGTGCGCATGCGCAAATAGTGGAGCCATTTTTCTTTTTCAAAATGTTCGTTTCCACGCGAGTGCAATATTATTATTATTAGTGCGGTTGTAAAGAAAGTTTCATTATTCGCGATTTTGATTTGAAATTTAAGTTCAATATATTGAAAACGGGAATGAAAAAAAAGTGTCAGTGAAAATTGATCAAAGAACATTCAATATTATCATTATGACACCGATAAGTTAACAAAAACTTTCGCAGAAAATGGCCGGGGCACCGATGGATCGGATGACACTCGAGGAAAAAAATATTTTTATCAATGAGAAAAGGTACGTTTAGTCAATGAAAATGTGTCGTTTTATTTTTCAAATTCTCTTATAAATATTTACAAATGTTGCTAGGCGTTTGAATATATATTATAATTTAATATTCTACACTCATTAGAGTGTGATAGATTCCCTGTTGAAGTTTTTCGGCGACAGCCAATACTACTAGAAAATCCGATTCTTCTGTCAAATTTAATTTTTTCATAATTTTTTTCTTGTCCACTTGTCGTGGGCAGTCAGCTGAAGATGGCTCGCAATTATAGCTAAAAAATAAAGACATTCGCATTAATTTCGGGGGAAAATATAATGTAGGCTACGCATCAAGATGCTACGTAGGTATCGTATAGACAGTATACATGTACAGTACCGGTATAGAGTGATCAAAAAAAAAAAAAAAAACATTTACAGTATAATTAAGCTACTCTCACTGGTGCGTTGTAAAATAATACTGTTAATTTTTTGAACACCCCCAAATAGAAAAAACACAGCAACTTGCCTGGCATTAACCAATTTGATGAGTGCTAAAGCGTGATATTCGAGTTGTCTGCAAAACAATTGAATTTGATTCCTCTTTTGAATCTGATCTTTTTCCAGCATCCAGACCTTCCGAGGGCGAATAAAATTTGATTGAATTTTATTTTTTTAAAAAATAATTATACGTAAGAATTAATGATTAAAAAGTATAGCCTTACTTTATTAATAAATTCCGTTACTAACGGGCTTGGTTCCGTCACTTTTTGAAATACATTTCTACAAAATAAAAAATCAAACAAAAAAATTGAACGCGTGAATTGGAGATTGTTACTCGGTGAAAGCCGAGCTTTGTTTTTGGTCGCAAAATAAAGCAATGAGTTCTTTTTTGAATTGAATTTGGCGTTGTCTGACGTGTTCGTGCAATAGCCACGATCTCAGAACTTGTTCCAGGGTTAAATCGACGATGGTGGTGGGAAGAACGTTGCGTAAGATGTCTTCGGTTAGGATATTCACTTCACCGTTAATACTCTTTTGAAAATTTAAGAAAAAAAAAATTAATTTTATTCACTTTTCGTTCTAATATTAGTATTTTTTTTACCTTGATTATTCCTTGGATGAGAATTCCCGGATGATAAGGCGGGGAATCGTAAGGAGATGCGAAACGTACTCGACTTCGTTCTTTCGGTTGAAGGAATTGAGACAAAACTTTTATCACCTGAAAAATTATTTATTTATTTAATTTCAATTTTTGGTTATTTAAGGAAAGTTTGAATTTCTTACAGCATTAATTTCGTGAATGGAATCGCCGATCACCACTGTACAACCGCATGTTTGTAAATGGGAAGTTACGGCTAAATTCAGAACCGGCAACATCTCATCCCATTTTTTCTTTTTCACTTCCTGGATCTGTAACAAAAAAAAAAAATTAATACAAGAGAACAAGTAAGCGATAGGGTATGCGTTAAAAAAATTTCTGAAATAATGTTTTTCTAGAAGTTGAATTTTCGGTTTTGAGATCCACAGGAGATCAAAAGCATTAATAATTAACTCAATTCTCTATTAATTTTGCTTAAATTAAGATAGCGGAGGGAATCGAAATCAATTAAAACAATTCGAGTTACCGAGTAGTTACATTAAATTTCGTTCAAGGGGAAAAAAAAGGGAGGCATCGAAAATCAATTCGAGAACATAGAACTTTCATATTATAGAGTTGAGTGCATTCTATATTGTGAATAAAATCAATTTTACATTTGAAAAGCGTAAACATTACAGTAACAATAAAAATAAAAAGAACAACAAATTTAAGGTTATACACAGTCATCAAAAAAATTACTGTAGACATAATTATATTTTAATTAAAATAAGCATTCCGTTTTTTAAACTCGCTCTGTAATAATTTATTGGAAAGTTTTTGTAAAAATGTACAGTATAAGAAAATTTAAGAGACGAGTTATGAAAACGTTTACATTGAACATTTTATTCAAATGATCAATCAATTTATAATTTTAATCCTGTAATTATATATTTTTAAGTATTTGTAAGCATTTTAATAGATTTGACATTTCAGTTAAATTTAGTCAAAAGGTTCGATCAGTTTGAATTATAACATTTAAATGGAAGAAAAAAAATCAAAAATTTTTAATTTATCAAGTAAAAAATTATTTTTACCGCGTTTAAGTAATTTGACGGCCGATTAAGTGAGGCGAGATTGTTGCAAAACTGTTGAACGAGCGGCGTTAGTTGTGCAACGGCGATTCCATAGTCTCCTTTATGTAGATAAGCTCGGACACAACAGGCAAAGCGTTGCATGTACAAATGAATCATGGGTTGCAGATCCTTGAATCGTTGTAAATGAAACCCCGAAAGGATGAGAGCCAAGGAATGAGGAAGTGGTGGACTGGATCTTTCGTGGTAATGGTACCTATTTGCCAGCAGGGTCATCCTGCCTCGGCTGGCGGTGAACGGCACCGAATAGATGACTAATCCAACGTCCTCCACTACGTACAGTTCGTGTCCTCTGGCTCTCCGCAACGAACTCAGGTTATTTTTACCCAACTCACCGTGAAGCGTGTGAGTGACGGCGTATTTAATTCCGATTTCGAGCTTGTCTTTGTCAGCTGATGTGATATCCTGCCGTTTCCACGTGAACACGGCTTCAGGTCCTACCACATTATCCCACACGGAAAGTAGAAGGCAGTCTAGAAAATCACCGTTTAGTGGGAGAAACGAGCTGTTGGAATCTTTCTTCACTGGCGGTACTTCAATCACACTAATGTCGATGGGTTTTAAACTCGAATGTTCACTGGTTGTTTGATTCTCCCCCGCTTCGTTTTCTGGTCTTACGTGAGTAGTCTGAGCTCTCAGCGGTTCTACCACCGATTCAGACATAATTCTTATTTGAAGAAATTTTAAATTATGCTATAACTTATTCGTTCGATTCAAATTATGATTACTACCGTATTTGATTTCCTGATTTTTTTCCAAAGCTTTTTAAGCTAGAGCTCACGTTTCCTCTCGGTACATTTCCCAATTAAAGCTGCGCTCGTACTGTATCAGATTTTCAGTCGATGATTTGTTGATACAGTGGTGCCAAGAGGATCAAATTATTTGAGTCCGAACTTATTGAATTTATTTTAGAAATATATCTAAAAAAAAATATTGTTTTCTACATGCAGTGGGGACAAGCGCGATGTTTACTTTCACTCAGTTCAACGATGTTTACAAAATAATGGGAAGTTGTTTACATTAGCCAATGAGAGCCGATGCAGATCAGCTGCGCAAAAAACAGCGGAAAAATTGAAATTTTAATTTTCGTCAAGTTTGTTTTCTTCTTATTATAATACGGTAATTATTAATAAAAATTAATTTTTTTATTAATTTGTTGTTGTACTTAGTAATAATTTAATTCTAACATTTTATTAAGGGATTGCGATCTATTTCAAGTAGTGCAGATCTGGTTTCGTGATTGAAATTTTAATCTAATGTAATGATGTGTAATATTAGCTCGTAGATTTTTTGAGTGATCGAGATTGTCGTTATCGATGCAACCTGGCACATATACTGTAACACATACTTGGAAAAAACATTTGCCATGTTTAATAACAAATATTATTTTACGAACCCAAATGCGCAACTTTTTGTGTGGTTTGGAATAATATCAAATTTTTGACTGCTCACTCAAGCACAAATTTAGGTGACGCATTCAAAATGTAACTGATTGCGATTAATTTACAACTTTTTTGAAAATTCTAGTATTAAATTTATGTACATGAACTTAAAGTTAACTGAAATAGAATTTATGCTAAATCGGGGTTTTAAAGTTTAATTTAATTTAATACACATAATTATGTAGTGGCAGAGCCACACTATAATGAACATACACCACCGATCAAATCTCAATACAAATCAAAAACTAATCTGATCACTACCACACACAACGGCGTAGCGAGCCCTGGGTAAAAATAAATTTTGCATCCCCTCCCATTTAAAAAAAAGGCTTGGTATGCAATAAAAAAGTGCCGAGCTTGCGAGGAACACATTTTTGTTTGGGAAAAAGGACTAGTTTTGGTCCTTTTTTGGCCAAAATAATAAGATTTTTAACAATTTCTCTCCGTTTTGGCACCTCCTAGCCAACGGCGTCCCGGACAGCTCTTCTTTTTATTAAAGCTTTCATCTACCCATCTATGAAATAATAATGGAGTACATGTACTGGGAAATTTGCAACGCATTCAAAAAAAAAAAAAAATTTAAATATTAAAAGATTATTTTTCAATAAAATCAATTTCAAATTTTTTTTAATAACAGAAGTCAATTTTTATGATCGGTTATTGCTAGGGGTGGTAATTTGTTACTGAACTCATTTACAGAGGCATGATTATTAAAATTTTCTTGAGATGCATGTATTGAAACCGTTTTTTTTTTATTATTAAGATTAAATTTTTAAGCTTTAACACATAAGTGTCACAATTGGCAGCACGTGCATTTTCTTACTGTATAAATTATTCTTCAACTATTCTCTACGGCTTAGAGTCTACGCTATACCTTGTTGACATAATTTTTAATTTTTTTTTTTTATTATTTTTTTTTAATTTTTTTTTTTATAGATCATTGATAGTGTTTAATTGATAATATTTTTTATTTAATGGTGACTGCTTCTTATGTTTTTAAATTTGTTTTTGCCGGTAATTATTTTTTGTATGGGATTAAGTTCTTGGCATCTGATAATGCGTTACCGGTAGTTATTTTGAAGGTAACCTTTTGAGAAAACAATTATTACAGTACACCCGGTACTGTTTTTACACGGGGGATGCGTTCCTGAAATACACGTGTAAAAAAAAATTCGTGTAAAAAAAGTAATTCTGTGATATATATCTGGCTTTAAAGCTTTATTTTCGCAAAAACTCAGTGACCCGGTCATGTTTTAAATTTATAATAATAATACAGTATTATAACAGTAAAAAATGTATGTTAATTCCATCCGAGTAAAAGGCAAATAGGCTTACTTTACTATATTAAAATCAGTTGGGTTTTTCATTAAACTTTGTCTAATTTTTTTATTTGTTTTTGTCTTGATTATTACTGAACGCAGCAAATAATTATTATAGAGATTATTTTAAACTTTGAAAAGTGCATTTAATACAAATGTACATGTAGCTACTGTATATCCAGGATTTGTCTACTGTATCTTAAATTTTGCACTTGAAAATCGTTGTTTTACAGTACAGAAAAGATAATATGTGAAGACGGATCCGGTATACACTTCGATCGAACAATAAAAAATAGATATGTTACGTCATTCGCACGCGCGAATACAATATTCTAAATTGACATATGGGGATGAAAAATAATTTTTATTGGGGTTGTTTCAGGTTATGTCATCAGCCATACATAACGCGACGGTATAACGAACTCCAAGGGAGTGACAATTATTAGAATTATTTTTTTCAATCGATAATTATTTATAAAACTGTTAGAAAAATTATCTTGGAATTTAATGACAAAGTATATGTTTAAAAAAAATCACTTCGTTATAGAATTTTTATTAAAAGCTTTTTTTATTAAAAATTATTATTTTTTTGATAAAAACTTCATATTTTCTTTATGGAAATTAAAAATTTTAGACGGTAAAATGTAAACTTTATTCAAATTAAGTTTATTTGAAGCAATACCCTTTTTACTTTATTAGCTTGCGTCAATTGTTAAAAGAGAGGAAGAAAAGGCGGATTTGCGGACATGTTTAAAGTTTGTGTTGTGATTTAAACGGTAGATGTTTAAACAAGATGCTAAATAAGAATTAGAAATAAAAAGTTACCGTAGTTATTTGTTTGGAAACAGGTTGAGATTGTCTTGTTTGGTGTACCTGTACCTGATTATGTTTGCAGGTGTCGAAAAGACGTTGCTCTACCTGTAAAGTGTAAGGCTGTACGGTAGCATTCCGATCCAAGTACAGTAAATGTACTATACGATGCTGTTGGAGTGATTTTGGTTAAAGTTATCTTCAATGGTTTTACTGAATATCCAAAAAATATACACGGTAGTTCAATAAAAACTAAGACAAACTTCATATCTCTTAATTCATAATAATTAATCTTACTACCGTAATATTTTCCCGATACTGTACAATTGTGCCAACTACTGTATACGATTTTAACATACTGTACTATATATCATACATTTTAATTAATGCCTTCATCAGCCCAAAAAGTAAGTACAATGTACTATACACTGTACTGTACGTATGTGCATATTTTTATTTAAAAAATTATTAATAAAATAGAGTTTTTTAAAATGAATAATTGGAAGTTAAAGTTTGCTTTTAACTTTTTATTGAACCACTAGTTTAAAAACCATATTTTATTAATAATATTATTTTCAAAATAAAAATATACATTACTGTACTTAATTTTTCTTGACTTTAATTTTCTTTTTAAAAAGTAGAAGAAATCTAAATCGAAAAGAAAATTGCCCGTTTTTTTCAAATTTTAGATACCGGTACGTTGGGTTGGAATTCTATTGTTAGCACAAGTCTCTAAATACCAGAAAAATATTAGTATGATTAAAGTTTGGCTTATTTTTTTTATTGAACCACTTGTGCTTTTTTTGTACCATTTATAATACAATGTTGATCGAGGAATGAAGTTGTTTTGAAAGTATGTTTCTTTGAACTCGCTTCTCAATACCCCCACTCGTGCTTGATACGAGTATGAGGGGTGAACGCGATTGAGCATTATTTTCAATGCGAAGGAATAACGTAACGAAGAGATGGGAAACCCTCCTCCTAGGTGAGTGAAGGGGAATTTTCATGTTTTCGCATAATTATTAATATTTTGGGAATAATGCCATAAGGAAATTTTTGCGGACGGTTATGCAGTACTGCACTGTTTTTCTTTGCGCTGCCACCTCAAGCTCTAACTGCATTCAATTTTGTACGTTAATACCGCGTGACTAGTTTTATGCTGTGGTGATAAAAAAAAAAAAGAAACTTGTCTAGGTTACTGTATACTGTATTTGTTTCAGCATTTTAAAGTAGTTGCCGATTTAAAAAAAAATACTCATGGGTTTTTTGCGTGAATTTTTTTCTAGCAAGTACTTTTGCTTAATCTTGCCAATTAATATGTTTAAATCAAAAAAAAAAAAAAAGATCTCTAAAATATTCTACTGACTGAATTTATTAGGCTTTGGTGACAAAGAAAAAAAAATGTTATATGTTAATTACTTTTAATTACAGTAGGACTAGACGAAAAAGAAATGGTTATATGGAAAAGAAAAATGCAAACTTTATGAAATTAAAAATTTGTGAATCTTGATTTTGGAAGTTTATGAACTCAAATATTAAACTCCGCCCAAAAATTAAGAATAAATTATTTAATCACATTAGAAATTCACAGTCAATATCAAAAATTATTTATTTTTTGTCGCCAAGATGATGCGAAGGCTTAAGATAAATACTCAAATTAAATAAATTGCAATATTGTTGTAACCGGATTTTATCGTTTGAGAGAAGTGAAAAAAAAAAATTTTTTTTTCCTTTAGTAGGTAAATTTAAAAAATCTTTATTTTTTTTTTAAAAAATTGTATATTTAACAATGGAATAAATATTATGGCATATTTAATTAACATTAATTAAATAAAATTGTACTTTCAAGAATTGCAACGAGAGAATAAATACAGTAACAATGAAAATAAATAACATACACAACAATAATAAATAATTTGGCGCATTCACAATTAGCCCCAAATGCAAAATAAATCACACGCGCGAGATTAGAAAGAATATAATTTATAAATAATTATAAATAAATAAATAAATAACATGAAAATAAATAAATAAATAACATGGAAATAAATAAATAAATAACATGGAAATAAATAAATAAATAACATGAAAATAAATAAATAAGGTTTTGTGAGTTAAAATTATAGAATGTGCAGAGAGTATGCGAGGCATTTTCCTTCCCGAATGTTTGAATAGATTATAATCTTGGTAAAAAAATTTGTGATATCATTTGTAACGTGATTTAGTCGGGCTTTCGGACGAATAACGTGGGTTTTTCCTCGAAGTTGAACGGCACCGAACAGAAGTATAGTGGAGGGAAGTCGACAGCGTAGCATAGCTCAACATGCAGTCAGCTGACCGGTATTTTTTTTCGTACGATGTTTTCGGATGAACCTGCTTGTAGGTTGGAGGTAGAAATCAGCTGATTAGGTCAAATCGTTTCGGAAAATCCAATGTCGGTCGTTGGTCGTTTATTCTAATTTGCAAAAAGAAGACGAAAGGATTTAGCTTAGATATTTTTTTTTTTCGTAAACATTTTTAGATGCCTAGTGTTTTTTTTTTTCAAAATTAGTGTACATGCATTTTCTTATCACTTCCTCGGAAACTTATGAGGAAAAAAAATGAAGATATATCTGAATCCCCAAAAAAGTTACCTGATGTTATTTATTGAGGTTGAATCACGTGTTGAAAATTTCCAAATTTCGTCATAAAAATATTTTTTTTTTTAAATTTTAAACATGCTTGGAATTAATTTTTTTTTAAGAAAATGAAATTTTTAAATTACAGTATATGATTTTTTAAGGATTCTTTGCGCACTTTTGAATTTTTTTTTTAAAAAAAGAAAGCAAAACTTAATTTTGTTTACCTTATTGTTGATGATGCCAGACGCATTGAGTTATAAATTATTGGTGTTTACTTTTGCTTAAGCTCTATAAAATTGGCAAAGAAAGTTATATATATTACTAAAAGTACGCATAATTATTATTATTATTATTTTTTTAATATAAACTTACGTTTGAGAATTTGGGTTGGAAGGTCCAAGTTGAGGAACAGCCATTCCTAAAGGCAGTCCGCACACGCAGCCGGTGGTAACTTTTTCTACAGCCAACTTAAAACGTTTATCTTCGGACGTTTTTTCCAAAAATATGAAATTGCTTTTTATTTCATATAGCTCACCACTATCGCATTTGGTTTCTACGACCGCTTTGTAATAAAAAGACGGTAACCGATTTGTATTGATTACCGGTACAAATTTCGTCAAACATTTGGTGTTGATGTTATCGCCCTTCAACGGGTTGGGCGTAATATTTGGGTCCAACTTGCTCATTTCATCCTTGGTATTGGGCTCAAACTCGTAGGTATCGCTTTCTCGATTCTCTCGATATAAAACGGAAGTCGGTGTTTGCTCGGGGATGGTGCTTTTAGACGTAATTGGATTTAGATTTTTATAGGTGGGAAAACGAGCCGGGTTGATTTGGCTATAAATTTGTAGCTTCTTCATCGATGATCGTATGGGTGAGGTGGAAGTGAAATCCATGGCCGAAATAAATAAAATAAAGACGGCGAAAAGTTGACTAAGCGTTGGATTCATCGTGATAAAAAAATATAAAAAAGTGAATAAAATAATAAATATAAAAAAAGTTTGGTAACTTTTTGTAGTTGACTCTGGTCGAGTTGAAATGTGAATGTGGAGTCGAAATCAGGTTCGCATTTATATATTATCCATTTTTGATGTTGGGATATCCGCGTAGCAGGGTGGGAATTTCTTTTGGTAAACATTTTTTTTTTTATATTCTATAATATTTTAGTCCAGCTATTACTTTGATATTCCTCATTTAAACGTAGTGATGCTCTGCGAAGTTTTTGAAGGAAAACTCCAGATGAAACGACGTAACAGCTTCTCGTGATGTCATCGCCGACGCTTGATTTTCATTCGCGCTTTCGATTCGATTACCTCGCTCTTGTAAAAAAGTAATAGACGGATTTTCACCCGGTAAATGGCTCACACTCTTGCCTTCATTAAATGGAGATTCGAGTTATCGCACTAGCACGTGTTTTTCTAACCTTGTTAACGCACATCCGATGTGTCAGTCTCGTTTTACTTACTTTACTTCCTCGTTGTTGAATGTTTTTTTTTTTTTTTTTTTAAATTGCGCGCTTATTTTAAATTTTTGTTTTTTTAAATTAATAATACTAAGATGATAATACTGTTCAGCATAGTAAAATAGTTTTTTTTAAAAATAATTTTTCCTTTATTAATTATGAAAATAAAGATTGAGAAAATGAATGATATCGGAAGATAAAATTATATTGCGGAATTGTAGTTTCCGACGGAAATATTTACCAATTTTTTTTATTTTTTTTTTTGTTCCAGTTTTTGACTTTTTTAATTAAAAAATCCGCGGTAGTAACATTTGATAAATATTAAGTAATATTCAAAATTGCTAAAGTGAAATTTGGGATTTTTTGGTAAAATGTTTTTTAAAGATTTTTTTTAATGATTTCTTAAGGGTTTTTTTTTTAATTTGCTGGTTTTCGGTCCATTACCTTTGCCATTTTTGATTTGTTTTTTTTTCTGTTATATATTTGTTTAATATTCTTTAATATAGGACGAGCTTCCTAACTTTCAATGTACAGTACATTAATACAATCATTTGCTGTAGATAAAATAGGCTGACTGATTTTACTTAAAAGTAATAGCAATATTGGTTTTTTTTTAAAGTATACCGGTATACATTTACATAATAAAATCTTACGTGAAATATAATATGATTTATTGTTAGCGTAAGAGTGTTTGCGATTAAGCATTTTGTCTGGTTTTCTTATGCATGAAAGAAATTGTTTTTGCAAGTTTTAATAAAAGTTCTTAATTATGACATCAAGGTAGCTTTAGAAATAATTACATGTAATTTCATTTTTTATTTGTTTATAAAATGTAAACATAGAAATTTAAACTTTGAATACATAAGAAGTGTTACGAAAGAAGTGACGATTTCTTACGATTTGTCTTGTTTGCTAACTGAAACATTAATTTTTATCGATCTGAATTTTCATTATAATTTTATTCACTAACTTTTTTGTTTTAAAAAAAATGAGTTAAGCAAATGAACGAGAGAACAACAAAAAAAGTTTGATCGCAAACTCACTAGTATAAAATTTATTATAATGTAAAAATCGCGAGACGAAATAGTAATTAGATTGTGGAGGAGGAATATCTTTGTTTTTTGATATTTTACTGTTGCTTTTGCTGCTCCTAAAGTTGTAAGTGTGTGAGAATCAAAAGAGGTACAACGCAAAATTGAAATTATCCATCCAGGTTCAGAGGTAAAAGCGTCTAAGCCGCGCTGCAATCGCCTCGCATTTAGCGACTTTCACCTCTCAAATTTACTCGATGACATTTGTTTTGTTTTGTTCTCCTCAGGCTGATTAACTTTAATTTCTTTAAAAAAAACCCTTGTGATGACTAGTAAAGTAGTAATTCCAAACGAATGATATAGTAAAAAAATACTTCCTGAAAAGTATTTCTCCTGGACCAAAAAGGCGAAAGTTTATAAAGTTTTGTTAATTTTAGCTACGCTTCCTGCCCGCGGGCTTCTATATTTCCGGGAAGTCTTCGGCGGAGGCCCCATCTCTCCTGAATTTGTAGGAAAAGTTTTCGAAGACTTTTTAAAATCGAAATTTCAGGTTAAATTTTTATTTATAACTTACCCCACAAACTACGATAAACACTATAAGTATAATAATGCGTTTTTGATTAGATGGCATTTTATTCTCCAATTTAAATCTGTTACGGTACCAATAACTTGAATACAATAATAATTATACTGTACAGTAACTGGTATTCGCTCATGCATTTGATTACACGTAATACGGTATTTTACTGTTTGCATGAGGATTGACTTTCTGCCTCTCTTTCATCGTTCATCTCACTTCTATCTTTGTAGATTCTTCAGGAATCATGATGGGTTGACAGAATTAATAATTCTTACAAATCGGGCTTTAAAGCCTTATTTTGCAAAAACTCAGTGACCGGGTCATGTTTCAAATTTACTATAATAATATTTATAACGGTTTTAATATTTAAATTTTTAAAAAAAAATTAAATATATTATACGGTATATCAGAAGTAATTTTTTAGTGACGTACTTTTTTAAATACCGTATGAGAAATGTGTACATGTACATTGTTGGTAAAGACGTCAACGTACATATTTATATTATTAAAAAGGTTTGCTACCAATTAAAAAGAACTACGGCAGTTTTTTTTTTTTTTTTAAATTCCGGGTTCCGAACTTCAGATAAGTTTAAAAAATATACGTATTCTGGATCTTTCTAAGGGTGATCTTTTTTGATCTATACAATTTACTTCCGCTTTAATGAATATTTGCTGATAAAATTCTTAATACTGGACCTGTTTCTTGCAAGTTTTTGCTCAAAATAAAGTTTTACCTTTATCGGAATGGTAATGTTACAGTTTTATGTGAAAATAAAATTAAGCTTATTAAATCTAATTTAGTTGTGACGTGCACAAAAAAATACGGTACGTCAACAGTTTTTTTTTTTTTGTGTTGATCTAAGCTGTTGAAATAATTTGAAACGGTACCGGCTCTTGCATTGTTAGCTAGGCTTATTTATTTTAAATTTTTGAATCAAGTCATCAACAGATGTTAAAGGGCTGCAATGTAAAAAGTATACGATAATAATTATTTTATTGTAATGAAGGAGATTTGATTTAGTGACGTACCGGTAGTGATTTAAAAAAAAAATAATAGAATTTTTAATACCGGCACGTTTTTGTTTCATCTAGCTGCATTGCGGCAGGTAAACGTGTGCCCATGCAAATTTAAACGGATTTCATTATAATATTCTAGTATACTGTATGTATTCCGTTTTGACGTAAACAAAAGAAAAGTTAAAAGAATTATTATTTTTGTGTTTGTTTATTTGTTTCATTTTGGTGGGTCGTGGAAAAACCCAATTGTTGCAGACATGTAACCGCCAACGATTCATCCGTTTGTCATTGTCGCTATTATTATTATTATTTTTGAACTCCGATTTTAGTTAACATCAATTTGTATATTAAGCAAAGAAAGATCGTACACCCTGTAGCGAAATTCCCAATCGTGTCCGATGATCTCATACGCATAATATTTCCTATGCAGTATATGCATACAGATTATTTTATTACCTAAGAAAGTGGGAATTGAAAAAAAAAAAAAGAATTAATTTGAAGGGATATTCCAAAGATGTTTAGTGCTAAGTAATTTCCTGTATATGCGTTAATAATATTTTGTTTTCATTTTTTATAAATGAGTTGACAGGAAAACGAAGCATTTAGTATTATCAACACGAATAAGTTGTAGAATGCTGTTTACTACGTATGAATTACATTTAAATATTATTTTTATCTAATAATAAAAAAGGGTGTGTCTAAAAAATTTGATTAATTTTAACCAAGGTCAATATTAATATTGATCTATTCCAATCCGATTTCTTAATTAAGTCTAGCGATCCCTATAGATTTTAACCTCAAAATTCCGTCGGATGTGAAATGCGTTTTCTTTAAAGGTGACTTGTTTACAAACATTTTTTTTTATTCATTTGACATTTGAATATTTTATTTTAGTTTCCGTTTTTTTTTTCTTCCTCAAATACTTTCCCGTAATTTTTATGGATAAAATTGTTTAAAAAAACAAGTGCATTCCCAAATTTTATTTAGTCATTAAATTTACCAAAAAATGTAATATTGAGAAAGTTTCTATATTTTATTTTTAAATTAAGTGAGCAATAATATTGGAAACGATAAAGTTTCTTTACTTCTTTCATTAAAGGTTAATTATTGGGAATTTTCCCTACTTTAATTCTGATTTGATAAATTGATAACATTTGGATTTACCGCGAGGAAAGCGATAGATGCGGGTAGAAAATCAGATGAAAAACGTTAAAAGTTTTTTTAATTAAGTTATTTTATTTAAATTGTATTCTTTATGGAATAATCAAGCATTTTTTTTATTGAATAAGTTACATAAAATTTCATTATAAGATGAGTTTCATTTTAGTCGTATCATCCTGATTAACCTAACTTAGGTTTAAAACCGTGTTCGAGTTTATTAATTTTAATAATAATTAGGTGCTAATTGATTTTCAGTTACTTGTGATTTTTTTCGATTACAGGATTTGAAATTCACTCTACGCCAATTTGTTTATCGTACCTTTATCTATGTTTGAATTGAAAGGATTTATTTTTTTAAATGATAAATTAAAACGAATTCAGGGGGAAAACATAAATGTCATTTTTACTGATAGGCAAATTTAATCCTATTTGAATTTATTGGAACAAAATTCGATTAAATGAAATAAAAATTTTAAATACTTAGATATTTAAATAACTTATCTCAGAAGTAAATAAATCTGAAACGACAAATTTTTTTATTACCGGTTATTATTTATTTAAGTTATACTGAATTTTTTTTATCACTGCAGTATTTAGAGAATAAATAAGTTTTTTTTATAATAGAAGTTTTAATTTTTAAACAAAATATTAATACGTTTACGTTGTAGTTAGGTAATAATACATTATAATCGACTTCGGGATTGAAATGGAATCGACTGTTTTGAATTAAACAAAATGACCGATTGTGAAATTTTGTATAAATTAACTCCAACGTTATAACCGCTTACCGGTTTATTATGGTTATTTTTAGATTAGCGCTAATCAACAACAACAAAAAAGTAGTTTGTAAGCGTAGGTTTTGTGCGAAATGAAAGTGAAAGCGTGACGGAAAAAGTTTTTACGGGTCTACAGGTACTGTTACATCACTACAATAGGTTCACCTGTACATCTCTTGACGTCATTGTCTTCTTTCATATTTTTTCTTTCTTTCTTTCTGCGAATAAAAAAGACTTAAAAAAAAGTGAAGGAAAAAACAGGAGAAAAAAAAATATATATAGATGCATGTGTGTGTGTGAAAGACGTAGAAAAATAAAATGCGAAAGGATTTGAGGAGGTGAAAAAGGTGTTAAGGGTGTGGTAAGAGGGGGTGATCACATGCATTTTGTGGGTCACCCTTACATTTACAATTTCTATGGCGTTTACCGTTGAAGTCCGTAATAAGTTGCATGAATGAAACTCAAATTTGCACGTTCTTGATAATTATTTGACTACAGTTTTCGAATTGAATTTGCACTTGCATAAGAAATAAAAAAAAAAGTTGGTTCCTGCCTTCTAACGCATCTCTCGTTAACCTTGTAGACCGTGGAATTACAGTATGAATATGACGTCAATCAAGTGTTTACGTGATCGGGAGGAGGCCGGAGCAAGGCAACAAAAACAATTATTGATTTTAAAAAAGATTTAATCATTTTTTTTTTAATTAAAGAAAAAAACAATTTTAGCTTTTATCTGATATCAGATATACTGTAGCCTATAATTTATTTTTTAAGATACTCTTTGAAAACGATGAAAATAATAATATTCAACACAATTTGAGCGCAAATGCGTGCAAATAATGAAATAGAAAACTAGATTTAGTCTTAATTATTATTTTGGTTTGTGGTTTTTTTGCTCTGATTTTTTTGGTTGAAATTATAATTTCCATTATAAAATTAATATGATTGTAAATTAATGGTGATATTAAAGATGGTATTCTTTTTTTCGAATTTATTTACTACGGAGTATATTTTTAAAATTTGATACAGTTCACGGCTAGTTAAAGTTTAAGCGTGTGTGTACCCTACGACATTATAACTTGATCGAGTATTCCGATCATGGAGAAGTTGGAAGTGAGTTGAGCGTTTCGGAAAACCCGATTCGAGCTTACGCCGGGCGGAAGAAAAATGAAGTAAACTATTTAATGACATTTAAAATACGGCAGTTATAATATAATAACTCGGGAAATATCACAATAATTACTGTACTAAAGAAAAAAACCAATTTAATACATAATAATTATTGTTACCTATATAATTTCATACGCACGCAAAAACATAATAAACAAACGTAAACAAATGTCATCACAGTAGTTTATGGATTTGTTTTGAAATGGTAATAACATTGGAAATTACTATTTTATTCCGATCGAAATTTTATTTGTTAAAACTTTAAGATTTAAACGTGTGTAAATACAATTTTTCATAATTACCGATAGAACGGAGAATTATTATTACCAGTTATAATCTAAAATTATTAGGCTTCTTTTAAAAAAATGTTACTCTGTTTCCTGTGATCAGCCCCAGACCGGGCTTATAATAAATAGTTATTAGGCGATAATTGAAAATGAAAATAAATATGAAAAAGTTTAATAATACCGGTATTATTTTATACGGTATTACGATCTTCGTTTACTTCACGTGTTGCAAGTGTTTTATATCCAGAAAATTGCAATTAGAATTTTTTGACAAATACTTCTAAATTAATATAAAGGTGAGATAAAACAATATTACTTGCAAAATAATATTATTGGTTAATTTTGTAAGTTGTTTTTTTTAAGAGAACAAAGATTTTAATAAGTGTTTAATAAAATAAATGTGGAACAGCACATTAAATGTCAACGTCGGATTATTTCGTGGGTGGTTTTACTTAAATGTTCAATATGCTGACTGTACTAAATTGCCACGTGTGACAAAAACGAATTTAAAAATTAGTTTTCATCTGTGAGAAAATATCGAATTTTCCAAAGAAATAAAGCTAGCTTTAGCGCCAATAATCGATATTCGAATTTGAAACAAGGGTTTTCCATTAAATTTTTATTATGGGTATTTTAATGTTTGATAATGTAAACGTTGTTAAATTTGTATGTTAAAATAAAGATTTGGTTTGATTGGTAATTGTTATTGACAAGCAAGAAAAAAAGTGTCTAATGATTGAATAAAACGCTATTAAAAGCGATACCAATATTTGTATATTTCACATCACGCAATGGTTAATCATTGCAGTTGATCTTAAATAACTTTTTGGTTTTTTTTTTTCTAAATTAATCAATGACCAAGTATCATAATTATTATAGCATCTGTTAATGGCGAAAAAGTGAATTTAAAATCGCGCGCGTAGAATAAAAGTAATTAACAAGACTGCCTAAGTTTGTTTTCTTTTGAAGAGCAGGTGTAAATCACCTTGGAATGAGCAGGAAAAAAAAAGTATTGTTTAATGATCGGGTAGCAATATGAGTGCAAGGTGAAGATTGAAGCAGCAGACGGAATAAAGACTAATACTCTTATGTCATAGTTGCCGACGTCAGAATTACGCCGATCGGCTCTGATTGACGGGTGGTGGGTGGCTGGATCATTTTTTTCTTCTTCTAAGTTTACGAAGTTTGCCATTATTAATTTAAGATGGGTAAAAGCGGACAAAAATGAAAATCGATTAACCGATGAGAAGTTTTGGATCCGTTCAGGCTGGTAAAAGTCGTGGGCAGCGATTATTTAATCAATGGCTGAGTTGTTTGAAGTCGTAGGCTTTTATTGTGATATCATTGACGTGTATTTGGTTTTAATCAAAATGTCATCGACTACCGTAGATTATAAGGTAATTTTATTACCATATTTGGAAGGAATAAAAAAACAAAACAACGTTTATATTTATTATTATCATTGATCAACGATATTGAAAGTTTTTTTTTTTTTTTTTGCTTCCCACTTTTAATCTCCCCTGTACAAACGATAACATCTCAAAATGGAGCTGCAGCAAAGTAAATGTGCATACATCATGGTATTTTATTGTCGTTTAGTTCAAAAAAATATTAATTATTTTGGGATGAAAAAAAAAAACTATTTAAATATTATTACTATTTTTTATTCAAATTTTGATTAAGAAAAAGTACCAAATGGACCTAAAGTGTTATAGAACAATTAGATTTAACGAAAAACAATAAAAAAAGAAATATATTTATTATTATCATTGATCAACGATATTGAAAGTTTTTTTTTTTTTTACTTCCCACTCTTAATCTCCCCTGTACAAACGATAACATCTCAAAATGGAGCTGCATCAAAGTAAATGTGCATACATCATAGTATTTTATTGTCGTTTAGTTCAAAAAAATATTAATTATTTTGGGATGAAAAAAAAAAAACTATTTAAATATTATTACTATTTTTTATTCAAATTTTGATTAAAAAAAGTACCAAATAGACCTAAAGTGTTATAGAACAATTAGATTTAACAAAAAACAATAAAAAAAGAAAAAAAATTATTTTTTTTAATAGTTTTTCCGAATTTATTTGATGGGTGGCCGCAATAGCAGGATATCTCTAATTTTATAAATTTTGGCAAACTAAAAAAAAAACATTTGAAAATATAATTTTTTAACTTCAGTTAAAGTTGTTCTCCCCATTTAACTCAAAAAATAAAAAATGGAGATATCCTGTTGTTGCTGCATACCATTCAAAAAAGAAAATACGGTATTTTTTTTTTTTTTTTTTTTTTAAGTTTATTGACATGTCATACAACTAGAAGACATAAAATGTAGTGTTATGCATTTCCCCCATTTTCATATTATTTCCCCCCTTTGCAATAATTTTATATTGATTGGATACGAATGGAATTATGTTTATGATTGTTTTTGAATATATTTTGTTTTAAAAAGAGGTCAAAGGCCAAGTGGGCATCGAAACAAAGTGAGCAAAAACAAAATACAGTAATATGGTGATGGTCATTAATAGGTGACATTTTACCTAAATTTATAGGTCCTGGTTTATGCACATAAAATAAGGAAAGCACAATATTGATTGTCATTTTTTACAATTTTTTTTTACTTATTATTTTTTTTAGCAAGCAAAACAAAATAAATTTAAAGAGTAGAATGATCAGTATAGACGTTGATTTGTATCTTGTGTCATAGGGTATCTTTAATAGTTATAGCAGACCGAGAGTTAATTGCCTAGTCATCCAGCGCACACAACGCCTACATTGAAAAATTTCTGCACAGCTACAGTATTTAATAATATTTGTCGGGTACTGTAATTGACTAGAAGAAAAATACTATTAAGCGGGATAAACGTTTCCTTTAAAAATTTTAAATTTTATATAGAAATCAATTATGGAAATGATAAAACCCTAATTCCTGCGAATATGCAAAATAGAAGCTATTTAGAATTGACCAGAATTAGGTCTCGATGTCTCAGAAATTTTTTTCCCATTACTGTATATTTAAAACAAGCGAATGTACAGAAAGAGTGGGCGGAATATTCAATAAGCTCGTTTAAGATAAATTCGATAATGATTCATTTTCAATTACAGTATTTCAATGCGCTGAATATTTTTTTTCGCGTTTTAAATCCGATTGATTTGTTTTTATAATTATAATTATTATACATGTACTGTAAATTTGGCCCACGTTTATAACGGAGTGAGTAATTCTTCCAAAAAATAAAACAACAGCGAACAATAATATATTGTGGTATTAATGCGTCGGACGTAAGCAAAAGCGTGGACAAAACTCAATATTTTCCCTATCGATGAGTTTACCAATTAAAAATAAAGAATAGAAATTAAATAAGAAAGTTCCGGGGTTATCATAGTAGCATCGCATGTAATTTCTAATCTTAGCGCATTTACTCACAAATAATATGCTTTCTATCATTTTTTTTTATTTCTTATTACAGTACTGTAATTTTTAAATACGTATACAGTATTATCATTTTCATGTTTTATTAATATTATTATTATAATGTGCGGAATATTTGTCAGTTCTGTCGCACGCGAATATCGTTATCTTCAATGATTTCCGTTTTTTTAAATTTATAATTTCAAATTAAAAATCAAAGGCATTTTGAAAACGCGATTTTAATTTTTGTAATTAAGTTTTGGTGCATTAGTTCACGCAATTATCAAATTTTGGTGACATTATCACATCAGACATTAATATGCCAGTATTTAAATTTTTTACTTGTCAATTTGATAGCCTTGTCACTACATGTAATAATTCAAATTTTACTCGCTTACGGAGATTTCAAGTTTTAAACGTCGGTTCCTATTTTTATTGTCATACAAGTTTGATTTTTACATCTCAAAAATATCGAAAAAAAAATAAAATAAATAAGTAATAGCATGAGAACTAAATTTTATTGTGCGCAAGTCTGCATTTTATACTGTAGAACAGTGTAGATCATCTATTTTTTAATTATTATAGAAACATAATAATTATGTCACAGATTTAACTGTAGACCGGTTTAAAGAATGAATTAAAAAAAACCATTCAACGTGCATGTATAAATAACGCCGACCGTTATTAAAATATCTTGTAATTGTAATGCCAATCTTATTTGAGTCTCATGGGTTTTTCCAACTTCAGTAACAACAACATTTATTTTTTTAACTCTTATTTTTTTCCCGGTTCTTCTCTTCGTCTCAGAGATTGTAACGTACAAGTGCGAAGGACGTACAATAACTATTTCATTCGGCTTTTTTTTTATTCTTTCATATCATGTGAACCATCTCACTTAATAATATTCAAGTGCGATACCGGTCGCTCTCACACCTTTGTTTCTTTTATTCAAGTTCAAGGTGTGTTTAATAAAAACTATTGTAAATAGCTACGTGCCACAAGCAGGAGTTCCGCGACTTTTTTTTTTCTTTCTTTCTTTCTTCTATTTTCTATTTTTATTCTCCATTTCTTTCACAATTTTAAGACGCATTATCAGCTGATATTGTGCGTCGGTTTATTCGACGCTTTGTTGAATTTCATTTACATATACGTCGGGGAATTTTTTTATTCTTCTTTATTAAACGACCTTTTTTTAAAGAATTACTTTTAATATTATTTTGTAGTTATTTATGTTTATCAGTTTATTTTGTGCAATAACTACAGGAAGACAAAATGCGTTGCGGATTTTTTTTTCTATCTAGGGAAAGGAGATTGACGTCAATGAAATGTTTTTATTTTCTTTTATCGTCAACAAAATAGCTAATAATTCACATTAAAATTCTCAGAAAATATTTTAGAGAAAAATTATTTTAGGGTAAAAACGTAAATGACTATTTAAAACGTAAACGAGTGTTTATTATTATTTTTTTTTTATGAAAAAAAAAAATATGGTACCGGTAAGCTTAAATATATTTTTCATCATAAAATTAATCATTTAAAGAAATTTTTTTGTCAGTTATTAATTTAATTTCTTTCTGAATTAAACGATTCAAAACAGCAGATTTTAAATTGTTAGTAACAGATGGAGTATGCTGGAATGATTTTATTACGTTGACTTTCAATAATATTAGGTTAAATAATGATTTTATGTTCAAACACTTTTTTATGACAACTTGACAGACACTTATTTCATCATGTTATTCCATAATTACGTCAAGCGGACAAAATTTTCCGGAGATGCGTTTGATTTTCACCTGCGCGTGCTTGGGAAAATTGTTACATCAGTAATTATTTTAGTGGGGAATTTTTATTATTATTTTTTTTGGCTTTATGCAGATAGAAAATTTCAAGTACAGTACATGTAATAGGATCAAGCGTTCATTCGAGTTTGGCAGCATTTTTAAGCATCGCTTTGCGAATTAATACAAGTTTTACTGTACAAGCGAGATCCTGCACCTTTTCCGGTACCTGTTCAAAGTGAATTGGAAAGCTGGGAAAGATCTCAATTCCCCGTTCCAAGATGTTAGATCTATATTGGTGAAGACAGCGTAGACGGACCTAGTAAACAATGACGTCGACCCACGTAATATCGACGCTTTTTACTACTTAATTGACGATGAGTAGTAAGGTGCTATTTTTTCGTTATTGCTATGATAAATGTCGTACCGCGTAATTTGCAGTGACCCTACATGCGGAGTTTAATCGATTTTACGATTAAATAACGACGAGCGATTAACGCTAGGCTGTAGACAAGACTAGTGTGAAATTCTACACATTTTACAACTTTGATGAAAAAGAAATAAAAAATAGAAATCTAGTTCAAGGTTGTTTGCTCTACTTACACGCTTGCCATTAGTCACAAACTAAAAAGTAAACAATCGTAAAAATCATCGTCAATGTGTCGATCTTACATAAATAGGCTAATATTATCAAAATACTTAAGCCTACTTTTTAAAATTATAATATTTTGGATATTTTAAAGTACCGTAATAATGGGTATACATGTATTTTTTTTTATTGAAAATTATTTTGTTGAAAATTATTTTCTGTAAATAAATCTATACCGGGTAGTTTAATTTTTTTTCCCTGTATAGCTCCAATAGTTTATAAAGTTTTTTTCCTGCAACCTTGAATAGTATTGCACTAAATAAAGTTCAAAATACACTAATTGAGAATTGCACTGCACACCTATACCTTGATATTCGGCCCAGTTCGGTTCCTGAAAAGTAAGCCGTAAAGCAAAGCGCCGTATATCGAATCATTGCGCAAAGTTAGGCAAACTGTGCTTTTGAGTGAAGTTTTTGCATTTGCCCTCCCCTCATTTTTTGCACGTATATCGAGGTATTCTGGGCCGTAAATCGACACCGTATCGTAAATATTAAAACCCGCTATAGCAAAACGCCGTATACTGTATAAAGGTATGGCTGGGTGTATTGTCAGCAGGTTCATGTCAGCTTATTCTAGATTGTTTTTAACTTGGCTAACTAAATCGTTAGGAATATTTTTTATACATTGTATTTACATTCATCGACATTTCAGGTTTAATGATAATTAAAAAAAACAATTTCTAGAATATGACCTCCCTAACTGAGTCGGTACGCACCGTACGTGTTAGCGCGCTCAACATAATTTCCATCGACCCTATGGCAGATGTCGGAAAAGATGATTTCAGTCTTAAATTCTTTATTCGTTCGTTGTTTGTTGACGTACACCTGTCACTACATCACTCCACCAAAAAAAGTTGCAATGTGTGAGGTCACAGGACCTGGCCACCGCGACGTAAACTCCAATATCCTGTCAGACAAGGACTATAAGGGTTTATGAAAATTACGTTGAGCGCGTTAACACGTGCTGACTCAGTTAGGGAGGTCATTTTCCAGAATTTCTTTTTTATTATTAAATTTGAGATGTCGATGAATATAAATATAAAAACAAAATACCGCGTTTTCGTTAAAATTTGACTGACTTATTCATTTTTGAAAATTTGCTAAGTTGGCTTTGAAAATTGGCTTTGTTTGCTTTGGACAATATAAACAATAATAATAATTTATACAACATTAAATTTTTGTGGAAGATTGTTTATTTAAAAAATATTTTCAGACGATTAATTTAATTTCAGTACTGTAGTAAGTAGGCCTAATATGCTGTAGGTAAAAAGTATTAATGAATATTGCGTACATTATGTTGACTATTTCAAAATTTTACACTGAGTTGATAAAGCAAATGTTGTAGATGATCGATATTTAATGCAACTGTTATGCAATTTACTTATGTACAGTATAAAGAAGTTTTGGTAATATACAGTAGTTACATCTATACAATGTAATTGTATAAGTTGGGTAGCAATGCCTATTGTATATTTATCATGCTTTAGTTTATTATCATTTGCGTAATGTAGGCCTACTTGTACCTCTTGTCAGTACATGTAAACACAAGCTTAGGAAAACAATACATGCATTTCAAAGAATTCGCTGTGATATTCAGTGTAATGGGCAAAAAGTGCTTTGATAGCGTTAAAAACAAAAGAATTGGTGATAATTTTAGAACAGGAAAAATAATTTCAAGTTAATGAAAAGGTTGAAATGCAAGACTTGAATCTTTATATTTGCTTTTTCAGGTGAAAGGGTGTTCAAAAGAATTTCTTATTGTTAATTTACGTCCGTAGGCAAAAACAATACATAATCAATAGACAAACGGTAATTCGATTCACATTGATTCAATTACATACTGTAAGCGCCATTAGGCGGTCATTGATAATTTTATTTTACGCATATCAGTAGGCAGCATGCTCCATAGTTTGCTTGATCGGTATTGAACAGCTCTGCGTACCCTTGTAGGACACACAGTCTTGATCTCCTCTATAGCCATATCATAGATATATATAGCTAGTATAATATTTGAACGCAAACCACGAGTCACAATATTATTGCATTTTTTTTTTTGGGGGGGGGGGGGGCTATTTATATATCTCGCGTTACAGATACACATACAGGTGGCATTTCAGAAGAAACTGCATTGGTTATTGCATCGATAGTCCCACGAAATAAATGGAAAAGCGCGATGAGATGTGACGTGGTCATCAAACGAGGTGTGTGATTGTTGTTTCTTCTCTTTTCACCTAGCTTAAGAGCCCCCGCTCTTTAAAATTATGGGAAGAATTTCCAATGGTTTTGTTAACTTTATTAATTTAATTTTTATATTTCGTGGCTTTTAAAATCAAAGCCTAAATCTTAAAAGCTACCAGTATTATGCGAGGTTGTTCAGAAAAGGTGCGGCCCGGGTATTAATAAATTTACTTTTATCAAAACTAAAAATTAAATGACGTACCGGTATTTATAACTAAAAGAAATAATGCAATTCTTAATTTCCGCGGTAAGATTATAAGTTAAAAGACTAACAATATTTGCACACGGTCTGGCTCTTGTTCAATTTATCAATGGTGCGTCGAACGATCCAGTACTGATCGGATAAGCTCTGGAACATGTTGCCACCGGATATCCGTGCGACCGATTTAAGTGTTTTCATGTTTTGGCCTTTCTTTTGCGCACCGACCTTTTGACTTACCTGTTTACTTACCATGAGCATTGAATGTGATTTGTTATTATTGTTAAATTTGTTTATTGGTTACTAGTACAGGGTGATGCGATGTCACTTGAGAATTTCGATAGCTAATAAAATTTATATTTTTGCAGATAAAAATTTTTTTTTTTTAACCAAAGATTATCATTTCGGTTTTGCATTTTCCAAAAATAACACAAATAGCTTACCTATAGCGGCCACCAGCCTCTATCAACGAACACAACCCAGGCTCCATGTTAATTCAATGGCATTTGATTTTCAGTTACTGTATTTCCAGCCGAAAAAAACACAATTTAAAAAATTGTTGCACAAATGAATTTTTATTTTTTTAAAAATAAAAACACCATTGCCAAATTTTAATTATGCAGATTTAAATAAAATATCTTTAAGTCTATAAATATCGACCAAAGAACCTTCTTCAGCTGAAAAATGCTATTCAGCTTGAAATTCAAAAAATTACCGTGAATACACTGGAACGTGTAAATGAAAACATGAGACATTGATGGTTACGTCAGTGCAGAGAGAATGGTGGCAACCACTTTAAAGATATTTCATTTAAATCTGCATAATTAAAATTTGGCAATGGTGTTTTTATTTTTAAAAAAATAAAATTTCATTTGTGCAACAATTTTTTATTTTGTTTTTTTTTCACCTCTGGGCTGGAAATAACTAAAAATCAAATGCCATTGAATTAACATGGAGCTTGGGTTGTGTTTGTTGATAGAGGCTGGTGGCCGCTATCGGTAAGCTATTTTTGTTATTTTTGGAAAATGCAAAACCGAAATGATAATCTTTGCTTAGGAAAAAAAAAAAAAATTTTATTGGCAAAAATATAAATTTTATTAGCTATCGAAATTCTCAAGTGACATCGCATCATCCTGTACTATGGTTACTTGATGTAAAGTAACACTTAAGAGATTACTTAAGGCGTGTTTCAACATGGAAATGAAAATGCATACAAAACCACAGCGAGGATAATTCTGCGTTTCATTCTCCAATTTTGTTGTTGGTTAATTTAGGGGGCAATTGGGGACAATTGTACCCGAACGCCTCGGAAAGGGGGCGCAAAAATTGAGACAAGTGGCAAAAAATTGTTATTAATTTGTTTATGAAAAGGCCAAAATTTGTTCATTTTCCCAGAAAACTTCGTATTTTTGTATTGTTTAGAGCGGAGGGGCGCAAAAATTAGATGTATAATTTTTAGTGTTCACCCTCTCCATGTTGACCAATTTGCTGTACTCCATCGTCCTTAGCACTAAACACTTTATAATTTTTAAAAAATTGATTAAAATAGTAATGAAATGTTTCTTACATTTTAGCTCGCAGTTAAATTCCGAAAGGTTGAAGTGGACGATGGACATGCGAGAGATAAGGGCCACGTGACACTCAATGCAAATACCATTCTCACTTTGATGAACTTCTAAAAATATTCTAAAGCAGTGTCATTGTGTGTACACTTACACATTTGAGTACATTTATTTTTAA
>JAQGAY010000199.1:0-38640 GCA_034698085.1 Polydesmus angustus | reverse complement strand
CCATAAAATGAAAAAATAAAGTCAAAATCAATTTTTAACTTCAAATTAAATTTTTTTAGCCCAAAATTAGCCTATACTAAAATTATCAATAAAAAAAAAAATTGGTGCATTAGAGGGTTAAAATAAAAATAAGTCTAAATATGTAAACAGTACAGTACCTGGTACTGTAGAAGCATATCGCCTTTTAACATTATCAAATAATATTATAATGATCTAATGGTAAATAAACTTTACTTAGTAACTTAAAAAAACCATTTTTTAAAAGTTTGTAACGATGCAAAAAAATAAAAATAAATTATCTATGGAATTTAATTCGATTTACCGCTTTTCTACATTTATTATGTAGTGTATCTAGTCTGGATTTAGCCATGTAAATCGTTGCAGCATAATTACACTGCAGCCATTAAACGCATAAATTTCCATAATAGCGCTTCTTCGAAAACCAACGCTTAAAGATTCAATTATTATAATGCGCTAAAAACGTCTACTTCCTTAATATGCATTTTATGTAGATTCATGCGCTTTTTTTTATATAGCTTTTATTATTATTTCCCAGCCTTTATATTTTAAATAAAAATTAAAGCTGCCATTGACCAATTTGATATTTTTTGGCGAACTGCCCTGTTTTTTTGAAGCATTGCAGCTGCAAAACCAACAAAACGAAACCAAAAAAATTACGGAGTATTTGTTTTCGTATTAATTTATCCAATTTCAAACTAAAAATCTATCATTAAAATCATGATAAAATGTTTTTAAAAAACCAATGCCTAAAATGATATATTCGGTACGCTCAGATCTCGTTTTACGTCGTAGATACGTTTCTAAAACATGTGATGTAAGGGAAATACATGTAATATAAAAATGAATACTGTACTAGTTTTTCATAAGAAAGCTCGTAAATAACAGAAAATGCGTTACTTTACGATCATTTTCTGCCAATAAATATCATATTTTTATTCGTACTGTACGTGCAGTATATATCTCATAAAATATTTAAAAACTAATATTAATACAATTATTATGGGAGTGAATAAAACTGCAAAATAGCACCTTCAATGAATGTTTATAACGCATCTGTAATCATAGATTATTATTGTTATTCAATTTAGCGCTTAGGCCTATATACCTGAAATGTTCATTAATTAAAAGCTATAAACAACTGTAATAGAATTTATTAAAACCCTTTTTTTTGGATCTTTAAATTTTCTTAAATAATCAATTTCACAAAAAATGTCATTAATATAGAAGACGCACTTTTTAAACAAATAATAAATCAGTCAAATGTTAATATAAAAATGCATTTGTTTATTTATATTTACATTCAGCAACATCTCCAATTTAATAATAAAAAACAATTTTTAGAATATGACTTTAACAACTGAGTCGGCACGTGTAAACGTGCTCACTTTGACGGGTAAAGCTTTTGCGGACTTTCAGCATGCACCTGCCGACTGCATCTCTACATGTGCCGGCATCTAACTTAGGATTCATGGAAATTTCCTCGAGTGCATTAACACGTGCCGACTAAGTTGTAGAGGTTATATTCCAAAAATTGTTTTTTTATTATTAAATCGGAGCTGTTGCTGAATGTAAATTTAAAAAAAATAATTATTTATCTTAATTAACATTAGACTGATTTACTAATTCTTTAAAAAGTGCGTCCTCCCTGGGACACCCTATATTTCAGTCTTTTCATTAACTTTCGATGTTTTTTTTAAAAAAAATTTGTATCAACGAGAGCTGATGCATGATTAAATTCAAAACGTTACCGCAAAAATAAATATCGCGTATGTACACAATACTATTGTAAATGGAGTACCTTTTTTTCTAAATAAAGAACTTACTTGAAATTGAGAGCGTCTCTTTCCACCAATAGCAATCCTTCGCTATCTTGAGAAGAGTACATGGATGCGATTGACGATTGCTCGTCATCTTCCGATGAACAGCCACCTATACACACGCCGTAATAGAATCCGAGGTAATTAAACACGACAGTTAAGTATCAATAACACGCTTCAATTACCCGATGACGCTTCTACTTTGAGGATTTCTACGATTCGAGGGTATCGCAATTTACTTTGCGAGTCGTTGGTTATGATGTCGCCCACGTTGTCGCCGCCCAGCTGCTTAATTAAATTCCTCAATAGAAGATCTTTCTAAATAAATTCCATCAATCAACAACAAAAAAAATTACGTATTTAATAAAATGTAAGATGATTATTTTTTTTTTTTTGGGCGGGGTAAAATGAGTAGGCTACGGTGGAATGTCGATACAACATGCAGCGATGGAATATTATGTGATTTTTGCTCATTGTATCAAAAATGCAAGCCGACCGAAAGTTTGACCGAGCCTAGAAATTAGGGGTTTCACAAATTGGTATTGGCAACTACGAGTGGATTTAAAAGTTACATTCAGTACTTCCTAAGGACCTAAAACTTTATTAATTTATTTAAGCGATCGTTTACTTCCTAAAGCTGCATTTGCGCGATTGTTTATTTTCTACTACCGTAAGTTTTTGCTCCTAAAATTTCATTTGCGCTTGCGGGAAAATTGTAAAACTTCATTCGCATTTGCCCTTAGTTCCTCCTAAAATTCCCCACTTAAAACATATTAGGCGCCATGAATGCTAAGCCAGCTACAACGAATTTGTGAATCGGTTTTGGGCCTACTGACCGACTTTCATATTTTTGAAGTTAGTTGTATCGAAATTTCACTTTATAAAAATACTTAAAAGTATAATTTGCCTCTTTTAGTGTTCTTTTGTACTGGACGTTGATATCCTGAAGCTGGCGTAAAATTTCGGCGGCACTTTTTTCGCCGTTGCAACTTCCCTGTTGCTTTTTCCGGGTGGAGGGTTGGAGAGCGGCTCGAATGCGAGTTTCGTTGCCTTTTGGATTGCGTTGCAGCTCTATAACCTGAAAAACAAATGCACAAAATTAAATCTGTTTCTGCTTAATCCTATACAATCCTTTGCGGAATTAAAATCACTGCGAAATAAACCCAACAAAACCAAAAAAAAAAAAAAAAAAGTACCGGTAGTTGAATTTAGTAGTCATAAATGATTCATTATAAACGTCTCGAGTGGCGAGTTCACCTTGTATGAAACAAGTAATTAGCATTTAACGCGCTCGCTCATTATTCCATGATTGAAATTCTCTATAGTGTAGCGGAACAATAATGCTTAATTCAACATTTAAAACGAAAGGGGAGAAAAAAAAAACATGTTTTAAATTTATTTTGTTTAACAGTTTCGTCAAACAAGAAAATGGTAATACGTGTAGCCTACATGCCATTAATACGACAAATCTTAATTTTACATCTAAAATCACTAAAATTGTAAATAAAACTTATCATAAAAACAAATACGGTATATTCTCCAACAAAATAAGCCTATTTGAGGTTTAAGTGTTTTTACTGTGTTTCTAATCTACAGTAGGCCTAAATTTTTTCCCTGGGATTTTTATTTACAATATAAGCTCAATTATTCAAATTCATACGAGTCCAGCTTAAATCGGATGATGCAGAAAACACAATATAATTTAAAAAAAATACACATTACTGCATTTATTTTCATATTAAAAAAATAATAATTTATAGCAAGGTTAATGAATACGTACTGAATATATATAGAATTGTGCGAATAAAAATGCTTTATAATACCGGTAATAGAAATCAATTTAATAAAATTTGAAATTACAGCTTTGATAATATTCACACTGGAATAAATGAAGTTTTAATATATATATACCGGTACTGTAACTATTATAAATAACACAATGTATACTCCCTAACCAGAGAAAATAAATTTTTAATGCATTTATGATTTATCTCTAAATTTTATTTATTTTCTTATTAAATAATATTATAACTTTAACGCTGAAAGTTTTTAGTTGGCAAGTTATTATTTTAAAAGTTTGTTTTCGTATTTTTAAAAAAAATACTTAACTAGGTCATCCGAACTTTTTTTGATAACACCCCTAGATTTTATTAATTCGAATTAGCGAGAGTTTATCCTCCCAATTTTTTAATTTTAGAGCTAACATACAGAAATATGTAAACGAAATTTATTAAAGAAAATGCATGCTAAAACAAAAAAAGGGTCTTAATAGAATTTTTGTTTATTTTACTTTTATTTACTTAGTTTCTAATCTATTTATTTTACCGAGATTCTAGGTACTAATTTGATTTGACAATGCTTATTAATTATTCTCAACTATACTAAGAAAACAGTTTTTTTTTGTGTTTCTACGGTTAGTAAAATAATATATTACTATACTAAAATAAACCTAGCGTACATTAATTCCACGAATTAAAGCAAAAGTTATTATTGATAATCTACCGAAGCTATGTTCACAAATTCAAGAGAAAAAGTTTAGATGAGAAAAGAAAACAAAAACTTTTTTTAAATTATTTAATTTTTTTTTTTTTTTTTGACTCAAACTAGGATAAAGTCTTTCGGCGGCATTGCATTCGAATTTTTAAGTTAAGTCTTAATGCCCCCACCAGAAACGTAAACCTTTTAGTAGTAAACACATTTAGTAAAATTGAGCTTGTTTTTACGTTTTTTGCACGTGAGTCGCGTATACAACGAGTAAATAATAAATAAGCAAACATTGCAAAACTTGCTTTTATCCAAATGAACAATATTAAAAACAAAAAAAAAAATAACAAAAATACCTTCGTAATTTTCTTAACATCTTTAAATATTTACTATAAATTCAGAAGCTAGCGGCTTATTTACGACGCTATTAAAAGAATTATAAGCGAGGTTAATAATTTCAAATTCCCAAAACTACTTTTTTTTTTTCGTGTCTTTTTCCTTAATAGCAAAAATTTGTTTAAAATGCGAAACACAAAGCAAATGCTTTCATTAACTTAAGAGAAGAAGCTATTTGAGTAAACAAGGCCACTAGAATTATAATCCGCTTTAATCTACGAAAGCAGTTGGAATATTAATAATAATAAATAACGCTTATTGCTATGTACACAACTAAATCGAGCACTCTACTATTTACTATGCATCTTTTTAGCATACGTTTAAAGCAAAGAAAACGCAAATTTTCAATTTATTTAAACGCATATTTGTAAGTCTTTCTTGGTAATAATAATGCATTTATACGGTACTATATTTTATTAAAAGAAAAATAAATTAATTACGAGTCTACCAAAAAAAAAAAAAAAAACAATTAAATTTTTTAATTGAATTGATGTTTTTCAACCGTTTAATTAAAAAAATAAAAGTCTATTTACAAATCGATCTCTTTTTTGAAAACAAAAACTAATCAACATTTTGCGTTGCCTTAAAAAACCTCCCATTTTCATAATATCCAAACAGAAAAAAAAATATTGATTAGGTGTTTTAAAGCTACTCTCAAATCTGGAAAGTGTCGATAAGCTCTTTAAAAATTACTTACCAATAATTTTTTTTCATGTACCCTTCAATTAGGTTAAAATCCGAGAAAAATAAACTTGAAAAATATAAAAAATACGATTTCTTATTTTCTTTTGAAATTTCGATTTTATATTATAGGCTTTTTTATTTTGCTACTTTTTATCTGATTAGTCACCCAAAGGGTAGAGTAGGAGTCACAAACGGGTAGAGGGGGTATTACAATAGGCTAACGTATTTTTATCGTCAGGTTATTGAATAATAATAATTATTGACAACATTGTTGCTAATAATCTCCAGGAAGAGGAGAGGTTGTTAGTTTAGTTTTACTGAAAATTTGTGGTTGACACAATTACGGTACACTGTGTCCGAAAAAAACCGAACCCAACTGAATTAGTATTAAATTCTGTTAATAATTGCCAGTATCTATAGGAAAACTTTACTTTAAAGACTTTTTTTTAAACAATTAATTGCTCTATTCTGTGTTTTAAAATATTCTTCTTCGGTCTCAACACTACAAAAATATAAAGGGGGAGTGATATAAGAAAAAAAATCCAGACGTTGAAATCAACGTATGATCGATACAGGCATTATGAAGCATGGAGCAAATTCGTATAATATCGAAAAAGTTTGATTCAAAACAGCGCATAATGAGTAATTACAAACTTAAAAAAAAATTCTACATGTTTCATTGAAATAATTAAATTATTAAAAGGATTATTAATATTAATTTGCATGTAGTTGGGTTCGTTTTTTCCGAACACCGTGTACAATACCTTTTTGCATAAAAAAAATACAATATACACCTAATTCTCTTTTTACACGGATTTTTTTTTACACGAATTTGAAATAACACGGTTTTGAAATAAAATTTAATTCTTTTTTTAATCGAGAAATTTTGAAATACAGTAACACGATTTTTTAACCAATATCAAAAATTTTTCATACGTTTATTTATGTACGAGTATTAATGATAACTTGATTATACTGTATGTAGTTTTCGGTAGCCCTTATAATATAATATGACAGAATTCTCCCATTACTTTTTTTACACGAATTTTTTTTTACACGTACTTTTCAGGAACGTATCCCCCGTGGAAAAAAGAGAATTAGGTGTACATTACTATCTAAGTTTTGTGAGAGTTCGTATTATCCGAATCGTAGCCTAATATGAACAAAAAACTACAACAAACTTTTTTAAAAAGCATTTTTTTTTCTTAAAAAGTTGTTAAACAGTGTATCAGCCTGGTAATAAATAACATTTCCTATAGTGTATCTTTTCCCCTAGTACTGTATTAGTGTGTTTTTTCCGTATTACCCAAGTTGGACTCTTTACGCATTATCTTAAATAATCGAAGTTTTCCCTGCAGATTATTAAGTGAATAAAATAAAATAATAAAAGAAAAAGTATCCCCGAAATTGAATAATTGATAAAGAATGTGGTTTACTTTAGGAACAAAGACGAGGCAAAGTGTGAGCGTTGTGCAGAAAATGATGAAGATGGAAATGATGATAAAAGCTGCGTTTTGCTGGTCAGAAAGAATCGAAGAAATGGCTGCACCCATCACGCACATAATCACTACGTTGTACACGGACATTCCCACATATTTCGAGTCATTGAGAGCGGGTATAGTAACGTGACGCGTTTCCCAAGCCAAAAAGCAGCCAATTATCTGCAATATAAACGAGAAGAAAACAAAACATACGATTAATGATTAAAGAAGCTCCGGTAATAATGATTAGGACCTAACGTTCTCATTCCGAGTTGTCGTTCTTCTTTAACTCTTATTTAATTCATCGGTGTTGTTAGCTTTGCGTTTGCCGGTATTTTAACACTTATTCTAAATGATATTCCCTGGAGGAAACGCAGACAATATCAGCTTTCGTTGTGTTTTTTTTATACTCGTGTTTAATGAGTGCCCGATGTAATTCTTTGTAGCGCGCAGAAAAATACAAATAAGAAAAGAAGTTTTTCCGACGTAGATATCGTTGTTTACACGTGTAATTTACCTCAGAAAATCTTAGCTTACTAATTACTATCAGCCACCATTAAAAGTTTACCTCTTATTATGTTACCTTTAACTATTATTGTTATTATCATATATTTTTTTCCCGTTCTAAACTCTCAATTACAATAAAAAGTTTTCATTCACAATAAAAAGTTCCCGTTAATTTTTTTTGATAAATGTTTAACGTGGCTATAAAATTAATAGTCGAGGTCTAACACATTAAAAAAAAAAAAAAAAAACAACTCAAAATCCATCATAATAAAAAACATCGTTAATAAAATATTCACGATTAAAATTAAGTGGAATATAAATTATTCATAATAAACAACATTAACAACAACAAAAAATTGTTTTATATAAAGGTTGTTTTTCGAAAAGTTTAATTACAGAAGAACTCTAATAATGCGAACTTCTACTATGGGTACAGTATTTAAAAAGTAAGTTTTTCTTATCAAGAAAAACCAAAATAACAATAACAAAATTGCAAACAACATTTTTTTACTTTTGTATTAAACTGGATACACTGAAATTTGTAACCCTTTCTGAGCATATCCGGTACCTAAAAAACACGTTTTTGATTCCCTCCTCATCCTTATCTGCAGCCAATTTTCGCCGATCATTTTTTTTCCAATTTTAATAATTAAATTAAAAAAAAAAAAAAAAAATTAAAAAATTGATGTAAATTGATTGATACATAAATTTAAAAAAAATGTAAAACAAAAAAGTTTTGAAAAAAAACTGAAAAAAAAAATCAGAAAGAAAATGTGAAAAAAAAAAAAAAATTGAAAATAATTGAAAAAAAAAATGTGAAAAAAATAATTAAAAAAAAATTGATAGAAAAATTGATTTAAATAAGTGAAAAAAACTAAAAAAAGAAAAAAAAACTGAAAAAAATTAATAAAAAAAAGTTGAAAAAAACAGCAATTGGGGACAGATTTTTATAAAGTGGTTATCAAAAAGCTGTTGTTTAGGCACCGGAAATGCTCAGGAAGGGGTGAAAATTACAGTGTATCATTCTAGTTTAATAGTGTACAAACGTAAATAAATATTATTTGTAATTTTGTCATTCTTATTTTGGTTTATCTTGATGAGGGAAACTTAATTTTTAAATACCCCTAGTATAATCCGTTGTTTTCTTTAAACAGAGCTGATTATTTATTTTTCTTGTGTATTGTCAACAAAAAATCAATTTGCCAATAAGATTCTTAATTTGTTATTGGTTATTGGATTTTATACGCTGTTTAAATAATCAGAGCCTTTCGGTAATCTAACTAAATTAATCGATCGAAATTCTACAAAATAATTAATTAATTTGTAAATAAATAATAAATACTGAACATTCAGTAACAAAGCATTTGTTAAGGCAAAGATTTTTTTTATAACAATAAGAGATAGATTTTTGTCTTAATCTTAAATAACCGAATGCACCTAATGTTTTTTTTAAAAATAATTTTCTTAAATTCAGTTTTTTTTTTTTTTTGTTCAAACTACTATAGATTTGATCAAAAAAGATAAACAGCAAAAAAAGAAAACAAAAATAATATACTATTACATCCGAAACAATTTTTTTTTAGTTGCTGATAAAAATCTTCCAAAAATATTTCTTGACACTAATCCAAGCTCATCAAACATCCGTAAAATCACGGAACAAGTTAATCTTTCCCAGTTTTCTTAAGCTTATATACTTTCTTTTTATATTTTTTTTCTTTTTATTTGTTCTTTAATATAACTCTTCATCGAGATTCTTGAATCCTCTCAACACATCACTAATATCGTCTTCGCAAAATAAATTGTATCGAAAACGTAATTCCGGAACGTAAGAAACTCCCCACCCTCCCGCATTAAGTGTAAAAACTCGCGTCTAACTCAACGACATCACGTACTGAATGTGAAATGGAGTGTAATAAAATTGACAATTACCATGAGAAGACCTTTAGTTAAGTATATAGCTCCTAAAAAAATCGTCATTCGACCACTGCGACAGTACTCGACTTGAGGTATGACCAAGATGTCCTCAGCCACCGACGAAGGCTAACAAAATAGATAACAAATCGGATTAATTCAATATATATATGCAATTAACCCAATGAGCGCGCCTTCGATCGACTGCCAATTATATATATCTCTCTCTATAGAGATACATACTACTGTATTATATAGAGTATGTGAGCTCCGAAGGAGTAGATTAAATTAGAACCGGCGCTTCCAATAAATAAACTCCTGTTTGTATTCCCACATCCACCAGATATAAAGAAATTTCTTTCTCCCCCTTGAGTCTCATCAATACCAAAACATATTCACTTTCCCCTCGCTTTTTATTTCTCTTTCGCTTATATATATTTTTTTTTTTCGTTTTATGCTTCTTTTTTTTTTTTTTTCTTCATCTCTCTTAGTACGGTATAGGCTACTATAAGTGAGTCTGTAGAACATCGATTAACGAGCTCGAATGAGATACTTGAATAAACCGAAAGGAGAATAAAATAGAAAAGAAATAGATAAGACTCCAAAAGAAGAAAAAAAAAAAGTAAATAAGATTGAGGAATTCGTTCCATTTCATTTGGACCCAAACACTGACAATTTTTTTTTCTTTTACAAATATTTTATGATTACTGTTAATATATTTTCGCTATTCGCGTATGTAACTTTTTTTTTTTTTTTACCATACTTCAAATCTTAAATCTGCATATAAATAGAACTGCATATTTCATTTTCAAATTTACTAGAGAAATAATAAAAAAAAAATTCATTTACATGTACATGTACACGCACTACTTAAAAAATGAGCTTCAGCAGGCTGAAATATTTTTCTTATTTACAAACTTTTTTTAAAAAACGTTATAATAATAATTATTTTTATACATTTAAAAGTTTCAATAATAAATAAAATTTACCAACGTAATAACTCCTATTACGTTACAATGTTCTTAAATTTTGACAAGTAAATCATTTATTAATATTATTTTTGGGTTTTAAAATTGAAAATGAATGACCTAAACATTTCAATCTCATATTTTGTTACAAAAAATATTGATTTCCATTTTTTTTCGTCTTTCAGAAATGAAATTCAAAAAAAAATAATAAATAAAAATTTAAAAACAATAAAAATATCAAATGTAAAGAAAGAATTGAAATAGATTTCTAGAAACATATAAAATCCCATTTAATGATTTGTTGAAAAGCAGGAAATAAGTTATGAATGTTATTCTAATGTTTCTTTACCATGGCTGGTAGTTCCTTGGTTTCCCTGTAGAAAGGGTCAACTACTTGCCAGGTGGTCATTATGACTATGTCCACCGTAAGGAGTACACCCACTACAGCGAACAATTGATAATCGGTAATGGCCTAAATAATAAAATGTAAATTATTAAATTGTGTTTGCTATAAAATGTCATATTTATTTATTAATCAGACGAACCTTTTTGTTGAGCTTGATGTTAGTGAAGATGGTATGGACACGCCATGTTTTGCTGAACATGGAACCAAAGGCCAGCGTGAAACCAGACATCAAAACCCAAGCTCGCACCTAAATACCAAACAAACAATTACTATTATGGAACAATACAGTATATCGATTAAGCGGTTGGCGCCAAACTTCAGCTCGTTTATTTCACTAGTCTATATTTTGAAAGATTAATTAAAGGCTTTCAAAATAAAATGTCTGCAAAAGAAAATAAAATACGTTTCTAAACCAAAAAAAAAGGAGACTTGTGCATAAATATCTGCATAAACCGGAAAAAGAATAAGTTATTAAGGGTTAGGCTAATTATAACCATCAGTTATTCGAAATAATTTCATATAATTACTATTTATTTGACGGTGAATGTAAAAATAAATTGTGCTCTAGTTTTACAGAATTTCAAAAAGTCGAAATAGTTTTGACACTACAAGTTACTATGCACTTTAAAAATAATAAATATTTTGGACTACAGTAATCTCTGATTTTCAAAACTTTTCCAATTGAATTTTTTGTCAAAAATTATAATTTAAAATTTCATAACAAAAATCTTATTCTTATGTACACAAAATATATTTGTAAAAAAAATTGGAATGCCATTCAATTTAATACCGGTAATCATAATAATAATCTTAGATTCGATCTTGAGAGAGAGAGAGAAAAAAAAGATTTGGTTAAAGATGAATAAAAACATCAAAAACATTTAAATTGAAAATATTTTTTTTTAAATAAAAAAAAATCTTTTAATCATGATTGTAGACATACAAAATACATGTAAAGAAATATTTTGACATCTTCTGTATCCTTTTTCTTCTTTCTCCCATAAACCTTTCATTGAAAATAATAATAATGATCGTAGATGCGCTGAATGACATGCTTGGTATACGTTAATAAATAATGCAAACAACATTTATTGAAAAAAAATAATACAAGGATAAAGGTATAAAGACATAAATAAAGACGTAACTAAGTCCAGAAAATCGCTAAAGCCAAGAAATACTAATCCCCAATTTTCACTCGTAAACCAAACATGTATTGAGATACTTAACTTACTATTTTTGGCATTCTTTTTTTTTTCTTTTTTCACTCTACCCTTCATCTCTCCCTCCCACTTTTACCGCATTCGTTCACCGTTATTATCTGCATTAGTTAGACTAGAGCATCTTAACAACGCTGTGTACACTGCATCTGAATTTTTTTCTCCTCAATATAAGTTTTCCTTAGTGATTATCAAGAGGATTATTGATATCAAAATGTTTGGTTTTTGCAGCACATATATAGCAAACCAGAAAAGCGTAATGAATCCGCCGCCAAGTTACATCAAAACTATTAACTCACCAACAAAAATAATGAGCCAAAAAAAAAATTGATTTCATTACGCTTGTAATTTAGAAGAATAGCAAAAAAAAAAACAAACATAAACCAAATAAACCTTATTTTTATTATTAAATAAATACTATTAAATTTCGAATAAGCATAGCCTACTTTGAATTTTTTTTCAGGAAAACAGTTTTATGAGTGTAAAATTAAAGAAAATTGACAAAAGCCCTGAAAATAGTAAAGTGTCGATCATAGCAAAAAAAACCAAGATCGTAAAAACTTATTTCAGATTTAAAGAGCTTTAAATAAAAAAGATGTAAATAAAAATAAAACATCAACAAATAAATAAAACATCAACAAATAAATAAATCCTCTTGATATTTAAAAAAAAAACTTGCACCATTCGAAAATAAGCCTGTTGAAATCACTCTAATGATAAGTTCCAAAAGACATAAAAATTCAACGTTAAAAAAACCCCCCTCTTGTCCATTTTTCCTCTCAAAAAGCTTTTTCGGGAATAGAAATAAAAAAGTACTGTACTTATTTGATTAAAAGCGGAATGGGCTGTGAAATAAATCATTCGGAATTACAAATAAAAGCGACGTACTGTAGTAGGCTATACACAGTACAGTAATAGTATTTCAATTGCGCATAGAAAACTTTTACTTTTCGGTAAAAAGAAAAAAAGTTGGTAAAAAGAGTGGCAACAATAACAGAGAAAAAGAAATATGCGGGCGAAATGACATTAATACTCGTATGTATTATACATATATACATTCAAATGCAATAATAATAATAATATAAAAAAAAAATACCCTTGGCCATATTGAAACCATTGGTTGCAGTTGCTATAACAACGTAGTCATCACACAAACTTATTAAAACGGAAAAAGAAATCTACGTATATATGTACGCATATGCATATATGCAGTCGTAGTGGGAGTATGCTTTTACATTGTGCCAATAAAAATAAAAACAACTTCAATTTAAATGATGAATAGCTGCTTAAACATTGGGATCTGTTTACACAACACAATGTCGGAAGAGGAAAATTAAAGTGTGTGTGTTGGGGATAAAAATGCTCCCCGACATTAATTTCACGCGTATTTATACTCTCGAGTAGCTTTTTATTACGTTTCTAATACGTTGTTGGCATTGAATGATGAGCATTAAACGAGCAAATAAAAAGAAAAACGAAAAAATGACAAGAGGAAAAAAAAAATATGTCGAGGCTTATTTAAAATTGTACATTAAAATCGTATACCTATGTTTTTGTTTAAAATATGCCATTATTCTTGCAAATGTTAATTATTAGCCAAAAACTATAAAATTAAAGTTGAAAAAGCGTTTGATACGTTTAATATTATGCACATGTTTGGTCAATATACCGGGCGTCGGAAATGTAATTGTTCAACTTCCGCCTGATATTAAAAAAACTAGCAAAGATAAAATTTTTGAAAAAAAGAGAAACTCAGAAAAGTTTTTTCTGTAAAAAAATAATTTTTTAGTTACTTTAATAAATGATAAAAAAAAACATGAAAATTCAAAAATTCTTTTGAGCATTCATTCATTCATTAACAGCATAAAGAGCGTTCAAACTTGTGTAATTTTAAACTTACAAAATGAATAATTAAAAAAATTCGCAATATAAAAATATTATTACTTTTGGAACAATTTATTAAAAATTTATCTTTTTTTTAAAAAAAAATATTTTTACTATTCTAACTGCGTTAGCATGAAAAATTTTGTCTCCAAAAAACTTAATTTTTTGAATTTTAACTTTTTTTAAATATTTTTTGAATTAACAAAAAAATTGTTTTTATACAGAAAAATTTTTCAAGTTGCATTTCTACTCAATTACCCCCAAATATTTCGTTCAAAATCTCATATTTTCGTATTTCGTAGCATTATCTATAGAATGCATAAAAATATTTTTTTAAAATGTAGCTTTGTATTCTTTCAAAAAATAAATACGTGTTTTAACTTTAATGTAATTTATTGAAAATATGTCTGAACATGGGCTCATTTTGTTTTAAAACAATTATTAACTTTTACACATTAACAAAGTGCGTTTTTCTAACAATTTTAGACATCCTTTATTTTCACTTGTAAATAAAGTACAAGTGAAAATTCTTGTACAAAACGCAAAATCTTCAATACTTTCATGTCACTCAGTTTTTGTAAATTTTTTAAAATGTTAACTCTGGGAATGTGTTAAGTAACCACAATACACTTCAGATGCAAAAGTAGCTAATTACAAAGCCTGTGTTGCGTGGTTTAAGCGCTTTTGCCTCTGAACATTGCACTTAACACAACTTACTTACGTTAGATATCGAAATATTAACAAATGATGTCAAAATTTAAAAACAAATTTTCTTCTCTCCTTAATATAAGTTTTTACCTCCCTTCTATTTATTAGAAGAATAAAAAAAAGAAAAAAAAATCTGTAGATTTTTATTTTTTATTTGAGTTTAGGAAATCAATTAAGATCGCCAGCTGTTCCTCAAAACATTGCAATTGATTCAGCAATTGGTTGTGACGAGCAATATTTACAACCTCGTTCACTATTTCCCCCACAAATGTAATTTAATTGAAATCCGGAGGTCTACATTTCGCTTACTCTTAACTTCATTTCGAAGTTAACCACCGAATGAAAAAAAAAAAAAGCATTCCTTCTCTCCCTCGGACAAATTATTAATTAGATATAACACGAAATTCCAATACATGTTTTACTGTCTCATAAATAAGAGTAATGTATACAGACAGACCGGATTAAGCTTCCTCGGGGTTCTTGACAAAAAACATTTTTGAACCTATCAACATTTTGTTTTATTTGCCTTTAGCCCGAGACTATGATCCGGCGGTGATTGATTGTGGGAGAAAATATGGTTGTAAAAACTAAATACAAAAAAAATATGTATTTCTTGGCGAAAAACAATGCTCTCGTCGTCGTCAACAACATTAATATCAATTTATGTTGGACGGAAGCTTTCATTTTTACGAATACGCGTGTAAGAGAATAAATAATTGAAAGTCATATCGATATTGTTATAAATATGACAGCCAGCGTAAAAAAAAAGTCAACGCTAAAAATTGCGAAACGAAAGTCAGTGGATATTTGTTTCAGATTATGTCACAGCGTGTCAAAAATGACTCGACAACTAAATACCGTGATGTAAACAAAAAGAGAGAAAAAAGACAAATACTGTACATGTAATTACTATACAAAACCTAAACCACGACTAAATCGTTTTTTAAAAAAATTTAAATTAGACGTGTTGAAAGGAAGATTAAATGTTTCGGAAATAATTAGAATATTTTCTGTGGTAGAACGTTAATTACATTTTACTTCAAACCTGTAAATTCTTTCATTTAAGATGCGTAAATATTGCCTTTTTTAAACGATTGAAAAGTTTGTACTCTTTTAAGTTCACTATTAATAAATAAAATAACAAAAAACTGCAAAAAAACACAGCAGCCTATCAATAGCATACCTTTATAACCCAAAAAATAGATAATTTAAAAAACTAAGTAAACAGCAAAATACCGTTACAATTTAAAAGATATCACACTTATTAAAATAAAATATAATTAAACCAATAAAAAACGAAGGATCTAACCTTAGAATTAAGATCTAAAATTGCTAATTTCATGTTGGTCAAAAATAAAATGCCTTAAACCAGATTTAAAAATGATAGTTTTGTTTTTTCCCAAAAATTTTTTTCTACCATTAATAACTTTCCAAAAAATTGTAAATGTAAAATATACGAAAGATAAATAAAATAAAAAAATTATTTGAAGTGTCTTACCGTGCAAATGTATGGAAGAGATTCGGGACTAGTTAAATCACTATCTAAGCCGAGAAGAATGACACTGGTGTAAGTGAGTATGCAACCGACAATAATTAGATTGTTCAAATGAGGACTAGACATCTTGATAAATCGTTGATGTCGATGACGTATGTTGATAATGAGAAAAATAATCGCCACCATGATTCCTAGCGAAGCCACACTGGCCAAGGTGGAATAAATGGTAATAGAAACGCGATTCGGTTCGATCACGTAGTGGATTTTAGAAACGGGAGGTCCAGAACCTACACACACGTAAAGAAAAAAAAAAGAAAAATGAATCTCAGATACAGTATAAAAGTTAAGAAAGAAAAAATGAGTGATGGATGAGCACCACCTGCTGAGTAATTGCAAGTAGAAAATTACAACATGAATCAAAAAGCTAAAAAGAAAAAAAAAACACGATGCTTTTTGTTAATAATTGAATAGAGCGCTAAAGTCTTCTTACCTTTCCATAGGATAGGTTGACCGACGGAAAAATCCAGTTCCTCCGTAAACCCATCATACACACCAACCATAACTACTTTCTCTCCTGAAAATCAATCATCAAACCCAACAACCAAAAAAAAAAAAAGAAAAAAAAAAATTATGTAATAATAATAAGAATAATAATAAAATCGATACGTTTGATTTATCATCCGCGTTATTTACCTTGAAATTGATTGACTAAAATGTATCCTCTCCTGTCGTTTTCCACAAAACGCACCGGGCCCTTTCAAAAACCAAAATCAGAAAAGCAATATCTCAGTTGAGAATTTGATAGATTATTATCAATATTACGTAGAAAAAGAATAGAAAAAAAAAAAGAAGATTTTTTTTATTGCTCACGTACTGTGACACCTTCAAAGTTGGTTTTATTCAGCGCTTCTAAGAAGATTTTCCCCCACACTTGATCTCGGTATTTGAAGTTCATGAGTTTAAGATTGCGCCGTTTTTTGGTCCTCCGAGAATTTCGTTGACGCAGTTTGGACGGCACATGAGATGACTGGTCTACGTACTTTTTGACGTCGAGATGAGGAAGGCGGTGCAATACGCTTTCGATAGCTAGAGCCATGGTCCACATTCCGTCGTAAGCGTAACCGTGGAACCGACTGTATTCCGAACCTCGGTGACTGTTGTAATGCGACAAGTAATCTGTAGCGGTCTACGAAAAAAAAAAAAGTACGTTCTTTTTTAATATTACCGTTTCCGCTAATCTTTAGAAGAAAGTTTTCCCAGCTTTAAAATATCCACTAAACGCTTTAAAATCGTTTTTTTTTTCAACTTCACCCCAACTTTAATAATTAATATCGCAGGGCGCAATTTTTTAACAATTAATAAATCGGTTAAATTTTATTGAGAATGTATTTATTTTATATATTTACATTCAGAAACATTTCCGATTTAATAATAAAAATACAATATGCCATATAACCTCTCCAAATGAGTCGGCACGTGCTAACGCGCTCTGGGACTCACGTTTGACGGCTATAGCTTAAACGGCTGTCGACTAGATTTTGGCATGCGCCATCTGGGTCTTGGCATGTGTGGTGATTTATTAGAAATTTCGTTAAATGCGTTAACACGTGCCGACTCAAGTGGAAAGGTCATATGCCATATGTTATTTTTTATTAATAAATCGGAAATGTTCCTGAATGTAAATATATATAAATAAATGCATTTTCATTAATATTTGACTGATTTATTAAATGTTTAAAAAGTTCGTACTCCGTGGCACACCCTATATTAAAACAGTATTTAAATTTTTTTTTAACTTTACCGTATCACTTAAATGCGATAGAAGGGTTTCAAACGTCAATCAGAATGTTTAAAGTATTATTTATAATCTACAAGACTATTTTAAAAAGTGTTAAGAGTGTTTGCTAACGTCTACAACTAAAAGATAATTTTATAACGTCTATTATCTATAAGAATATTTATCGTACATGTTAAACATTACCGTGTGTGAAGAGTTCTTTGACTTTGCTGTATCCGCTAAACGCTATAAGAATGTTTTTTAAAGTCTAAACTATAAAGTAGCTTATTAGCATAACCATATCCGCTAACCACTACTTTATTGACATCGCTAAAGGCAATGAGAAACTTTTTTTCAATTTTACCGTATCTATTCAACGTTATAAGAGCATTTTCTAAAATCGTCCTTATTTAAAATAAATAAATAAAATTAGGCAAACGTAATCTTTCCTCGAGGATAAATTAAGAGAAAGAGAGAGAATGAATGAATGTATTAGAGTCGATTTATTGATTAGATTGTGTATTGCATGTGAGAAATTTTGTCTGGCAAAATCCTTCTACGTGTTATAACCGTAAGAAGGAAAGTAGCTAAGGATTAAGAAACAGTCGAGAAAGGTTACATCTAATAAAGCTTCATCGAAGACTTTGAATGAAAATCTTATTTAAGGATTCACATTTTTGTGATAAAAAAAACCCAAAAAAAACAACAACCATCAGTTTCAATGTTATTTTGTGGGAATAATTATGCGCCTACAGCATTTTTTTCCCTTTTCTTTCGATAAACCTTCGTAATGCGAGTGAAAATATAGTTTTATATATATATTATAATTTTTGATGGTTGCTGTTGCCGAAATAACGACCTAAAGCTTTCCCATTTGCCCCCAAAACACGTTTCTTATAAGAATAATAAATCCCCATCACGCTTTTAAATAATAAATCAATCATGTTTATGTTTTCCAGGGGAATTAATCTATGCCAATAAATCTTTTTTTTTTCTTTCTCTTAAAATAAATAAGTATTAATCTAAGATTTTTATCAAAACAATTACCGGTATTATTATTGTTGAACGTTATTAGCAAACTAGAAATAAAAACGCGTTTATCGAAACCTCCTAAAGTTATAGAGGCTACATAATTATCTATCTATTTATTAATTAAAAATAATTTTCTAAATATTAAAAAAAAAATTATAAATGGCATTAGCCTATAAATAATTTGCGCCCCCGCAGAGGCAAAAATACCATTCTATTACAAATAACAGACGATGCGCAACAATAAACACTATAAACATTTGTTCACTAATTAAAAACTAAACTAAAAAAATTTGATCTTTTTCTCCATCATTCTGTCTTTAAAGATCAGCAAAATGAAGGAAAACTATTGTCTTCGTTGGAAGACGATAGTTTTAAAACATGAATAAATCAGCCGAATTTTAATGAAAATGAATTATTTTTTTATATTTACATTAGTTAACACCTCTCATTTAATAATAAAAAACAATTTTTAGAATATGACCTCTACAATTGAGTCGGCACGTATTAATGCGCTATAGGAAATTTGATGAAATATGCATTAATTCTATGGTAGATGCCGGCACGTGCCGAGATGCAGTCGGCAGCTGCAGGCTGGAAGTCCGCAAAAGCTTTAGCCGTCAAAGTGAGCGCGTGAACACGTTTGCGCGTGTCGACTCAGTTGGAAAGGTCATATTCAAAAAATATGTTTTTTATTATTAAATGAGAGGTGTTAACTAATATAAATATAAAAAAATAATTCATTTACCTTAAAATTTGGCTGATTTATTCATGTTTCAAAACTATCGTTTTCCAACGAGCACCCTATACAAACGTCATGTAGTACGATGTGCCGTAAAAGTAATGAAATAATTCTAATAAAACTTTGTATTTACTGTATTACAAAGATTCAAATCAAAGTCAGGACCTTCAAAGAGATTCCCTTGCCCCTACTCTAAATAACATTTCTGGGACCCCTTGATCGATCACCATTTTCTTATTATTGGCTATGGTAGCGCGATGCAAAATTTAAAGTTTTTGAGATAAAAAAAAGCTTTTTCAAGAGGTTCCAAACTGTATTACTTTCCAGATCTTAGTATCAATGCTCTTTTTTATTTGCCTTAATTCAAACTCTACTAGAATAGTCGTTATTTGGCTCTGCAAATCAACATTCAAAAACGGACAAATGCAGTACTGGTATACATAAGTCTCCTTCTATTCTTGCAAAGACTAGGGCAGGGAAGTCTTTTAGTGACTCTCTTTTAGTGAGTAGCTTCGGTAGGCATCTACTATGTCGATGCAAACATTGATTTGTACCTTGTAATAAATATACTGTAAAAGCGCATTACAACAATCTCATTACTTTTATGCCACACCATGTATTCACTGTACTAGTACTGCAGTTATAAAAGTCAAATGTCCATAACGCGTGTTTAATACAATTTATAAACATAAACAGAAAAGCCACGTAATTTTATTATAGAAAATACAGTATAAAACTTTTTCTTCTTCTAAAAATGAGCTAATTATGTTAATTACGGTATATAGTAATGCGCTTTTCTTTTCAATTAAGTTTGAATAGAAAAATGCAAAATTCTTAAAAGATCTTTCCAGTCTAATATTTTTCTTTGGGAAATTTGCAAAAACCGCCGGGAAAAAGTAGGCTTTTTAATTTAATGACGCAGTTTTATGCGCATTTTATAATTAATTAAGTAAAAAAAACTATTTCGTATTTGATTGTCAAATATCATATCATATTAAGATATTATAATATTTAAGGTTTTTTCTTTTTAAAACTAAAAAAATAATAAAACAAAGAAAAAAAATGTCATTTCCTCAATCTGCCCTTTCTCACTATTCATTTAATATTCCTTAATACTAGGAGATATAGAATTTGACAATAAATTCAAACTTAAAATAAATAATCTCTCATTTTAAGTAGATTAAAAAAATATACTGGTAATATAAAAGTTTTTTTTTTTGAATAAAATTAAATATTTATTTAAATGCTATCACGAACGTATAAAATCAAGTTCTTTCAAATTTATATTCAAAATGTTAATATTGGAATGTTCTTAAGATCTTTAAGTAAATATTCAAAGTTGCAATCTTATTTACAATGCTGTACTCAATTACCACTACGAGTAAATTTAGCTCTGCATCCGTGGAATTATTAACATAAAAAACCACACACAAAAAGAATTGATTTTTAATTCAACCTTTTTAATTATTTAAGGAGAACTTTCTATACGTTCGCCTTTAATAGCAACGAGAAATTAATGACAAAGAAATATTGTTCTCAGTCGTTGCACTCACCAGCTCTATACGTACTGTACTGTATATCTCAAAGTGATTTATATGAATTCTACAGTGCGTGTCCAAAAAGTATATACTGTATATATTATATTCTGAAAAATTATCTTCCGTATCTAAACTGAATATAAGTGGAATAACTAATACCCCATACTCAGGCCCCGCACATTTCACGTAAATAAGTGGCAATTTTTTGGAATTTTAAAAATAAAAACTCGAGCAAATGATGTTTCAGGAAGTAAAATCTAACGTGTGTTTTTAAATTTACGGAGTTTTTAAAAAAAGATTAAAATAGTCCAATTTTAATGAAAATGAATTAATTTTTTAATATTTACATACAACAACATCTCCAATTTAATGAAGAAAAAAAAAACAATTTTTAAAATATGACCTCTCCAACTGAGTCGGCACATGTTAACTCAATTACCAACATTTTCAATTTTAAAAGCGAATAAATAAGCCAAATTTTAATGAAAATAAATTAATTTTTTAATATTTAGTTACAATAACCTTACCGATTTAACAATGAAAAATAACATCTGGCATGTGACCTCCTCCACTAAGTCGGCACATGTTAACTTGATTAGCAAAATTTTCAATTACAGTACTTTCTCATACGCGTGTTTGCCAACTTCCAACCAGACACGTGCGAAAGAGTTATTAGAAATTTCGTTACACGCGTTAATATGTGCCAACTTAGTGAAGGAGATCACATGCCAAATATAATTTTTCATTGTTAAATCGGTAATGTTGTTACTAAATATTAAAAAATTAATTTATTTTCATTAAAATTTGACTTGTTTATTCGCTTTTTAAACTGAAAATTTTGCTAATCGAGTTAACATGTGCCAACTCAATTAGAGAGGTCATGTTCTAAAAATTGTTTTTTTTTTTCATTAAATCGGAAATGTTGTGGTATGTAAATATTAAAAAATTAATTCATTTTCGTTAAAATTTGACTTCTATATTTGTTTTTGAAAAACTCCGTATATTTAAAAACACAGTTACTACCGGTAGTTTAAATAGGATGTAAATATTCGCTGAAATAGATTTATATAAATTAAATACCGGTACTCACTTGGGGTTTTAAGAAGTAAACACTCCCGCAAATGAAATTTTTAAATCCACTGCTTCTAGTTGCCATTTGGGACTCTACTAATAACATTTCCCCTTGGGCCCGCAAAATACTCAGACCGGCTCTGTTCATCGCGCGAAGCACTTAAAAGGTTTTATGGAATGTAAAATTAAAAGAGAAGAAGCTCTGTATAATAATTTTCTTTTTATACAGTAATAATATTTCTAACAATAATAATTCGGCGGATTGAAACCAGAGTTGACATAAATCGATTATTTAATGAATAGAGATTTCCCCGAGCGTCATTTCATTCGATTAATCAATCTCCCTCTCCTTCTTGTCATTCCTAATTCGCTCCTTCGGGATTAACAGCGAGTTAAAGAGATTAATGTTTTATTTACCATGCCGGAAATAGTTGTGACATCGTTGTAGCGCAACGGAAGTAAGTCGGTGATAAACAGCCCATCCAAAGCCATGGTCAACTGCTCCACGCTGCAGCGTTGTCCGTCTTCCATTTTGGTCCACCAATTCTCGCTGTACATTCCCATTATGATCCATTGGTACTTCCGACCGTACATCCCTAACCGATATACCTAGCAAAGAAAAGAAATGCTTTCAATAAATGCAGCTCTTAATACTGTAAGGTAGGTATTATTCGGTGGCATAAATATTCGTTAATCGCTAAAATTTTAGCCAGATCCAGATAAATTTTGGATATTGAAACTCAACAAAATTATACTTTCCTAACCCTAAGCTTTTAAGTTATTTAATCCGTTAAATGCAAATTTTTCATCCACAAAATTCAGCTTTTTGTGACATTAATTTCTTCATTTTTATTTTAAAAATTTTAATTATAACTCATCCTCAAATTACAATTTTTTTTTATCATTAAAATTCAAATTTTTTTTACCGTCAAATTTAGACTACTTATCCTAAAAATGCTATTTATTTTCATAGTTCCAGTTTTTTAACATTAAAATTTTTCAATTTTTATAACAAATTCTACTTATTTATAAGCAAAATTCTACTAATTTATAAACAAAATTCAACTGTTTTTAATCTTTAAATTTATCGTTTTTAATCTTTAAATTTATCATTTTTAATCTTTAAATTTATCATTTTTCATTCTCAAAATTCTAATTTTTCATCTATAAATTACCACATCTTTATACAGTAATCAAAATTCAATTATCCTAACTAAAGTTCAAACTTTTTATCATTACAATTCTCACTTTTTTTGTCAAATTAAATTACATTTTATAATCCTCAAAATTTAATTTTTTATCATGACAATTCCTACTTTTCTAAATCGCAGTTCTAATTTTTTTTTATTTTTAAATTTATTCCTTTTCACCCACAAAATTTTTTTTTCCTGATCATCCAAATTCTACATTTTTTATTCACAAAATTAATCATTTTAATTTTCAAAATTCTGTTTTTATTAACCAATTAATTCCAGTTTATCATTACTAACATTCAACATTTTTTCCTTACAAAATGGTTTCTTTTTATAAATCATAAAATTTTATTTTTATTTAGTTTTATCTTTATAATCACTCAGCTAATTCTAAATTTGTTATCTACAAAAGAAATGCATTGAATCCAGCAGAATCTAATTTTGGCTAATCAAAAAAGTAAGTAAAAAATCCAATATTTTTCTGCCACCGTATAATACCGAAATAATTATTAACCTTACAGTACTAATAACAAAAAATATAAACGTCGATATATCTACCTCGCAAAACACGTGTCTGGCCCAACTTTCGTTGAAGTTGCCTAATATTATTCGAACGTCTTTCTCCTTTGAAAATATTTTCCAATAATAAAAATCAAATAAGTGTTTACTCGCAGTTGTACACTTGGGATTCTATTTCATTTATGACACAACAACAGCAACGAAAAAGATACAACACTCACCATCGCTATTATGCATGCGCATATATTTATATACCAGTGTTTGCGCACTCTCTTATTTTGCCGCTGGCAATTACATTTACCAATCACTATTTTGGCAATAAAAATTTTGCACTCGCGAAGACGATGCAAAAACGAAAAAGAGGGGAAAAAAATCAATAGGAGTTTCTGTGTGGATACAATGTCTAAAGGTGTCAAAATAAATCGTCAACTTTTATTATTATAATAATAATAATTGTTATATGACATTTTGGAATAATATATGTACGAAAGAAAACGAAATTAAGCAGTAAAGTGCGTTTCTTCGTTAAAAATCTCTCTTTTTCTTTTTTTTATTACTAATTTAAGATTTTGCGTAAACACTTGAAAATCTTGGAGAAAAGCTTCTTAATTCTTTAGCTTTTCCTTTACTTCAAATACTCAAATTTATATATGAAAACAACAGAGGAATTCAAATTAAGAGCATACAAACAATCGATAGTGCGCAGCAAAATTGAGGATTTTTGAAAGTTTTTGGTTACGAGCAGCGGAATAAGACTTAGAAAAATAGTCGCTTTTAATCGATGCTCTCGTTCAATGGAAAACTTTTGCATAAAATAAACAAAACTATGACGTATGCAGCGAAGAAAGTACAGGGTGTCGTAACTGTCGTTTCAAGAACATTATTGGAGGGTTTTTACCACTAAAAGTGAGCAATATTCTACATCTACATGTATAAGTCAGAGGGGTAACCTATTTTACTTCTATAAATAAAAAAAACAGCCTTTTTAATCTTTAAAAGTGAGACGCACAGCCGATTTGACCTCTACATGTAAAGTAATTCAGGCTATTTAACATTTATAAATGTGAAGGGTAGCCCAGTTTACCGCTATTTGTGAGAAGATCGAGTAACCGATTTTACTACAATAAGTGAAGCGTATGAGAAAATTTGTCTTTATTGGTGTTAGAGATGTATAGGGTGTCCCACGGAGAACGCACTTTTTAAATAATTAATAAATCAGTTAAATGTTAATAAAAATAAATTATTTTTTTTTAAATTTACAGTAATTAACACCTCCCATTTAATAATAAAAAACAAATTTTAGAATATGACCTCTACAACTGAGTCGGCACGTGTTAACGCGCAAAACAAAGTTTGCATTAATCCAATGGTAGATGCCGGCACATGCCGAGATGCAGTCGGCAGGTGCTGGCTGGAAGTCCGCAAAAGCTTTAGCCGTCAAAGTGAGCGCGTGATCACGCTTACACGTGCCGATTCAGTTGTAGAGGCCATATTCCAAAAACTGTTTTTTATTATTAAATGAGAAGGGTTAATTAATGTATATATAAAAAAATAATTCATTTTCATTAAAATTCGACTGATTTATTTATGTTTGAAAACTATCGTCATCCAACAAAGACCCTAGTATATTAGTGAGAAACGCAATCTATTTTACCTCTATAACTTATAAGTAAAAAATATAGCTTTTTAACCTTCATAAATGAGATGGATAGTCGATTTTAACGCTATAAATGGGACGTGAGATAGATTTAATTTTATAGGTGTTAGAAGAGAACCAATTTTACTTTTACAAGTGGCAAAGATACAGTACCTCCATACTTTTGAATAACTACTATGAGTCTATAGGCCATCATGTGAAAACCATTTAAAATTAATTTTTACCCCTTATATGTAAAACCCTATAAGTTGCATTCAAAACCATAAAACCCAATTAAGAAGATCGGATCAAACATTATGCTTATTCAGATTCGACTGTGACAGTAAATAATTTTAGCACGATTAAATCATTAACATTTTAAAAAAGATTTTTTTTTTTTTGAAATTTGCCCCCCAATGGAAGAGGTAATAAATAACTAAATAAATAGATAATTAGATTAAATTAAATTTAAAGCTATCTTAAAACTCATTAAAAAAGCAAAATAACAAACATAATTATGTTATTTCACTCAATCTATACTACACGTTAAAATATATAGGCCTACATTTTCTAATAGGTCTACTTCCCCACTACTAAAAAAAAAAATCTGGCTATAAAAATAAAATAGCAATAAAAGACAAAAACTTTTGCCGCCGCCGCTGTCACTCTCGCAACTTCCGGTGCGACTTTACTTGGAAGGTTTCCATCTGGGATTGGAGAGACTGTAGGTTCGGTCTAGGCGCTTTATACGGATGATCGCCAATCTCTTATGTCGTTCATTCGAGGTAGAAAATATTTGAAAATTTATAGAGGATCTCAACGTTTAAGTCGAGCGCGAAAACACATTTCCTCACCTGCTCCCCCCCTCCACTTTCCCCTGAAATAAAGTTGAACGGAAGTAGATATCGTTACCATAGCTTTATCTCTTTATTCATCCTCCCAAAAAATTTTTTGATAGCAAAAATTCGCGCGAAAAGGTTTTAGTTCCAAAACTTCCCACCGGAAGTTAGAAGGAGGAAAAAAATGATGAAATTTTTTTATTTATTCCATCGAAAATTTCAGGAAAGGAAATTTGAAATGAATACTTGAAGAAAAAAATCAAGTGCTCGGATTCGCCTTTAAAATGCAATTTAAAAATAATGAATTTTACCGTTTAAAAATTCACATCGGTGTTGCATAAAAGTTATGAGATTGTTTTAATAAATCATTGTAAACATTCAAACCAATGCGTGCACCTTTAAAGTAGAAGCCTCAGGAAAGTTGTCCTTGTAGGCGCAAATTATTATTTAACTATTGTCGAAAATTGTGGTTAATTCGAGTTGCAGGTGTATTTTGTCTTTGTGGACGCAAATTATTAAAAAAATAAATAAAGGAGCCCACTTCCCTATTCATTATAACAGTACCATACAAATGAAACCATGTACGAGGGATATTTATTAAATTTCCCTCATCAAGAAAAACCAACATAATAATTAGAAAACAGCAAACAATATTTATTTATCTTCGTACACTAATTTTCTCCATACACTGTAATTTTCACCCTTTTCCAAGCATTTCTGGTGCCTAAACAACAGCTTTTTGATAAACATTTCGTAAAAATCTGCCGCCAAGTTTCGCATATCAATTTTTTCAATCAATTTTTTTACATTTTTTAAAAATTTATTTATCCACTCTTTTATACCAATATTTTATCGATGTTTAAATTTTTTTAAAAATTGTTTTCACTTTTTTTAAAAAAAATTTTGCCATTTTTATTTTTTACCAATTTTTTGTCACTTTTTTTCGCTTTTTTTCAAACATTTTTAATCAATTTTTTTTTCCAATTTGTTTTTAATTTGTATATCAATCCCTTTTTTTTATCAGTTTGTTTTAATTTTTTTCAATTTATTTCTTAAAAATAAAAAAAAATTGATCAGCAAAAATTGGCGGCAGATTTTTACGAAGTGGTTGTCAAAAAGCTGCTGCTTAGGTACTGGAAATGCTTGCAAAAGAGTGAAAATGACAGTAAAAAATAGTGCACAAAAGTAAATAAATGCTGTTTGTCATTTTATCATTATTATTTTGCTTTTTCTTGATGAGGGAAACTTACTTAATAAATAGCCCTCGTACATACCCGGTATATTTGGTCGGTCACCATTTTCTCATTATTATCTACGCTAAAAAATATTAAATTTTTGAGGCAAAAGAGCTTTTTTTGGGGGGCTCAAAACTTTAATACTCTCCAAAGCTCTACTATTGGAGCTCTTTTCACGTTGCCTCAATTGGAAATCCACTTTATAGCTGTCTATTTTTGCACAGTGTGTCAAACAATCAAAAGCCGTGTCCAAATGAACATAGCTCCATTTGTAAAGTTCTAGAACTGATAGTAAAAGTAGAGGAGGATGGGTCTCCCTTGTGGAGTAGCTTCCCTAAGCATCTACTTTAATGGTAATTTGAATCTTTGTACAGTAATAAATACAAAGTTTTATGAAAACAGTTTCGTTATTTTTGTGCCACAGCATGTAAATAAAAAAATTTGTAAATACATTTTTATTTTTGCTTTACCGATATCTTAATAAATGTTTTCTAAGCAAAAAAAAAAGTTCTTTTTTTATTGTAAAAAAAAAAAATGTAGAGCAAGTCGCGCTTCCTACAATAATTACGATGCTTAAAAGATACCCAAAAAAAAAAAAAAATAGTAGGAATATTATGAAAAAGAAAAAAAAAAGAAAGAAGAAAGTTGAACAAACAGACGCAGAGATTTGATGAAAAAGATGAGGAATATTTAAGTTTATAGAGCAGAAAACGCCTAAAATACGAATACTGTATGTGGATTTGTTCTCCAATTTCCTTTACTCAACATTTATTCGTAATACACTACTACTTCAACCTTATTTCTGTAGTGATACAGCACGTACTATCTCCAGTAATGTGACTTTCATTTATCATAATATCCGGTGCGGAGGAAAGCTAAATATATATGGACGTTAGATTCACATCTGCTTTCTATTAGCTCTTATAATTACTGTTTTGTTGATAATATTCAATATAATTGAGGAAACGTTTCCATAATTTTTGCAAACTCATCGCTATATACACTTGATTACTCTTCATTTGCGCGAGTTTTATAAACGCGGATTGATTTGTTGATATCTATGTTTTTCTTTTTTTACATCTCCGCAAATAAAAATTTCTTTGAAATATATTTATGTTTTATTCGACGAAATCGCTTTAAGAATATAATACTGTATTCCTTTTTATTTAATTTAAAATTCACATAAAGCTTTTTTTTTAATAAAGATTTTAGTTTTGATTAAAAACTTTTTTTTTTAATTAATTCTTGTTTTTGGAAATTTAATCTCATTGTTTTTTGGCAAAAATTTTCTTTCTGTTGCCATTGAAACTATATCTTGTTTTAATTAATCCTAAATTTTTATGAGCATGCCTTCGTTTTATTAAATTCGAAATAAGTTTTTTGAGGTCGTTCCATAAAAAAAAATCTTTTTAATTAATTCCTGGGTTTAGAAATTTAATCTTTTTGTTTTTAAACTAGTCTTCTGTTGCCGTCTTAGTTATTAAGATCAGCTAATCTAAACTCTCCCCTAAGGGTACAAGTGCGCTTAAGTTTTCGTATAATGCGTATTTATATACTGTAGTGTGTTTGTAAATATCCGAAGCTTTTAAAAAGCGAATAAACAAATAAAATTTTAATGAAAATGAATTACTTTTTTTATAAATACATACAACAACACCACCCATTTAATAATAAAAAACAATTTTTAGAACGTGACCTCTACAACTGAGACGGCACGTAATAATACGCCCAAGGAAATTTGAGGAAATTTGCATCAATCCTATGGTAGATGCCGGCAGGTACCGAGATGCAGTCGGCAGGTGTAGGTTGCAAATCCGCAAAAAACTTTTGCCGTCAAAGTGAGCGCCTGAGCACGTTTACGCGTGTCGACTCAGTTGGAGAGGTCATATTCAAAAAATTGTTTTTTATCATTAAATCGGAGGTGTTGTTGTATGTAAATATTAAAAAATTAATTAATTTTTATTAAAATTTAACTGATTTATTCGCTTTTTAAAAGCGTCGTATATTTACGGACACACGTATTATGACATTTCTCTTGAATTTCAATAATAATACTGTACACTAATAAACCCAATTGAATGTTACGAAATCGAATAAGGTTAACGTAATTGTAACGCACACCCTGTACTTTTAATATACGTCATCGAGTGTTAATTAGCGTATTGAAAATTCAGTCGAGCAAATCGAAAGTTAGCTGAGCGTATGGCGGTACTTAGCAAATTACTCAACAAGTTTTTAAGTGATTATATGACGATATGGAAGCTGCTGAGCGTCATACAAGCAATTCAGCTGCCATATCATGTATAAATAATGTAAAGTTTATTAAAGTTGGAACGGAGCCTAGTGACATTTGGCTCTTCTTTTTTTATTGCCAAATAAAAGTTTGCAAAAAAACGAAAGAAAGATACCGTGAGTGAGTGAGTGAGAGACAAAGTTGAGCATCGCTAATTTAATCAGGCAAATTTAATTAAAGAACAAACAAAGTAGGTGGCGCCCCGACCCATCTGTCTCGGCACATCTACCACTTCAACTGCACTACATCTTTAATGCATTGGAAAAAGTGCAATATACAATATGCCCAATTAAAAGTGAATTAAAACAATATTACTTTTAATTTATTTGGTTAAACTAGTTTTAGATAGGTATTTAGTGCATTTGGTAAAATGAACTAATTTTATGACACATTGTTTAATAAATTTTATGCAACGAACTTATATTAATGCACTCTGTTAAGTGAATTGTATACAATAAACTTCTAATAGTGCATTTTGGGCATATTGTTAACTTTATTTAATGCATTTTGTGCATATTGTTAACTTTATTTAATGCATTTTGTGCATATTGTTTACTTTATTTAATGCATTTTGTGCATATTGTTTACTTTATTTAATGCATTTTGTGCATATTGTTTACTTTATTTAATGCATTTTGTGCAGTGTCTTTCTCACAGTGCTTTTTTTCAAGAACTTCTAATTCACCAATACCTCGATATACGGCCTTTCGCTATAACGGCCTATATTTTTTGTGGCACTCTTTCGATTTACGGCCCAAAATGCTTCGCTATAACGGCCAAAAAAAGTTTAAAACAAAAAAATTTAGATTAAAGGTGCACATTTATTAAAAAAATATGCCAATATTTATCGGAAAAGCATATTTTGCATAATTCGCGAAAATGGAATTTGGCTGAAACAGGGAGAAAGTGTTGTTTTTCGACAGAAAAATGAACATTATTTTCATGTAAAGTAAAAATTAAGCCGTTTTATTTTACTTCAGTTTTATAACTAGAAAACTGTGTTGTATGTACAGTAAATTAAAATTTATGTTTTCCTTGTACATGCAATCATAATAATGAAATAATAGGTAAAAAATGCAATTTTAATTAAAAACATGGCATTTTTTAAAAAATTTTCCATTGAAATTAGAACCGATCCCATGGATTATATGTAGGTTTCTATGGGAAAAAATGATTCGATATACGGCGTTTCGATTTACGGCCAACTTTTCGGAAACCGATCTAGGCCATATATCGTGGTATAAGTGTAGTGAATTTTGTGCACTGAAATTTTCGTTATTTAGAGTATTTTATGCAATTAATAAATTAACTACAAAAAGCGCACTTTGAGTGTACAGTATCGCGCAAACTTATCTTAAATAAACTTATCATAAGGCATATTGTTTAATAACTTTCATACAGTAAACTTTTCTCGATGCATTTCGTGAAATGCATTTTTAATAGTGCACCATGTTAAGGCGCACAACATCTCTTTTATGGTGCATTTAATTTTAATGTAGGCCTACATGCCATTAGTGATTATCATAATTTTGCAAGTGCACTTTAAACTGTGATCGTAGGCCAAGCAAAAGCCACCACTTAATCAAAGTCACAAAGACTTTTTGAATAACCTAATTCGCGGCTAATATACTTATTACCCACAATAATTATTAATATATTACTGACGTTTGCAGTCGTCGCTACTGTTCTGACGTCATGCACGTGTCATTTTATTTACGTTACTATGACGACAGAAGAACAATTATTTATATTTTTAACTGCCTAGAACGGAGAAATGAAAAATATGTGTGTGGGTATCGATTGAAGTGAATGGGAAATGAGCGTGAGTGGTGACAGGTGAGCAGATCTAGGTAGGGTATAGGGTAGCTGGTAGGCCTACCTTGAGCTTGGCAAGAGCCGGTTCCACTTCGTCCGCTATACTTTGCGCTTCCGCAATTTTAATGTTCTCCTGTTCCAACAACGTTAGCAATTTATTATGAGCCTAAAAATACACAACAATAAAATACGATCACGTGATGACGACCAAATGTAAATGAGTCTTAGCTTTTGCAAATTAGATTTTTTTCTCTACTCCCCAACACTCTCACTCTCTCAACAAATGAATAAAAAAAGAAAAAGAGAAGGAGAGAGTGTTATTTATTTGAAGCAGACGACGTCCCAATCGATTTACGTATATATATTTTTTTGAGTATAAAATAAGAGAATTAAATAGAAATGTCGTCTGCTCAAATGTTAAATAAAATAAAAAAAACCCCTTCGTTTTATCTGCTGCTATATTAAATATTCATAGCAAACAAACAAATAAATGAACGTAGGTATACTGTTTAGACATGCAGTAGAACCTCGATCTATCGTTTTTATGATTAGTACTATCATTGTTTAGAAAAAGGAAATGAAGAAACGTTTTTTTTTAAAGTGAAAACTTTTCTTTAAAAAAAAATGTCTTATTGAAGAATAAAACAAATTTTTCCCGTTTTTTTAAAAAAAGTTTTCTTATCAAAAAAAGAAATGAATTTTAATGTTATAATGAAATTGAGTGAAGGCGTTGAGAGGTTTTGATCTCTTAGCTTTTACATAATTTATTGGAAAATCGATAATTAAAAAAAAAAAAAACAAGGTTAAGCGAGATCAACAACATTTTCAATTAAACTCTTGATATTTTTTTTATATAAACAGTAAAACTTCAATTATCCGAGTCTCGCTTATCCGTGTGATTTTTCAATGCATCATTAAAACAATTTTCTTTAAAGTGGAAACTGTACGGTATATAATTATGTTTTTAAATGCTATTGTAAACAATTTAATATAATGTATTTATCAGCTGCAAATATTTATTTTTCTTTATATTTTCTGGATGAGTTTTCGTATTTTCCGAGTCTTCACATAATATTGAAGTTTTATTGTATTTTAAATTAAGGTTATCGATTTTTACATTTTTTTTACATTTTGAGAATGTTTATAAAATTATTATAATCCATAGGTCGGTGCTCTGAAATATCAGTAGATATTAAAGTATTGCTTTGACTTAATTTTTAACATTTTTGAGTTGGTAGCTTCGTGCATAACACCGACCAATTATTTAAATGGAAAATGGATCTACGGTAAACTTCTGCTTTTTCCCCTTTCGTTTTAATATCATTTTTCAAAATTTTTTCCTATAAAAATAAACCTAATTTTTTTTAATGTGTTCCGGGAATTCTAATGTTGCTGGCATTTAATTTCAAAATGGGTTTTAATTATATTTGTAAACAATAATAATTTTTGATATCGTTTTCTATTGCAAGGCGGATCGAGCGCCGTACTTGTTCACCAGACAAAAACAAACGTCGTGTTTGCATTATGACGAGAGAGAAAAAGTTAGAGATAGTGATAGACCAAGTATCGTAAATAATGTTGTTTGTACATGTAATAATTCCTTGCATATATACGATTCGTTTAATAAAGAGTTTGCCACAATTTTACTTCTGCATAAAACTTTGTGCAGAATTCGTAAATATTTTATATACCGGTACTGCACTGTACTGTACGGTGAAGTCTCAATAAACTGAGTTTGATAGAACCGTCACTCCTTTGGAGTACAGTATTCAAAAAACAGTTTTTCTTTCCTATTTTTTTACCCCAACTAAGTTAATAGAAACTGTAGCTTAAAGACTCATACAATCGTTTTATTAAGAAAATAATAGGCAATAAGCTTAATTGATAATAATTAAGTTATTATGACCGATGCAAGCCAATTAACTACACGGTAAAGGAAAAAAACCCCTGAACCATTAGGCCTACATTAACAGGAGAAATAAATACCAAAATGGCATTGAGAATTTGAGACTAAAACTATTTTAATTTATATTATTATAATACTAGGGGTATTTAAAAAGTAAGTTTCCCTCATCAAGAAAAACCAAAATAATAATGACAAAATTACAAACTAATTTTTTTTACTTTTGTGCACTATTAAACTAGATACACTGTAATTTTTACCCCTTTCTTTGCATTTCCGGTACCTAAAAAACAGCTTTTTGATTCCCTCCTCATCCTTATCTGCCGCCGATTTTTACCGATCATTTTTTTTTTTCAATTTTAATAATTAAATTAATTGATACATACTCGTACATTTAAAATTAAATTTAAAAAAAATTGATAAAAAAAAAATTTTGAAAGACACTGGAAAAAAACTGAAAAAAAAAAAAGTTAAAAAAATTGAAAAAATTGATTAAAAAAAAAGTAGAAAAAAAAATGAAAAAAAGTAAAGAAAACTGAAAAAAATTGATAAAAAAAGTTGATAAAAACAGCAATCGACTGCAGATAAGAATGCGGAGGGAATCAAAAAGCTGTTGTTTAGGTACCAAAAATGCGCAGAAAAAGGTAAAAATTACAGTGTATCTAGTTTAATAGTGTACAAACGTAAATAACTACCGGTATTGTTTGTAATTTTGTCATTATTTTTTTAGTTTTTCTTGATGAGGGAAACTTACTTTTTAAATACTCCTAGTAGTAACTATTGTTTACTGTTTATGAGCTGTACCAGTTAAAAATTGACGTCACAGTGTATATTAAACGTTATTACGTCATTTTAGTCAATAAAACACCAAAAAAAAAAAAAAAATGATTGATTAACTCGGATTACCGAGATTCTATTGGAATTGAAAAATAAAGATAGAAAGTTAGGTGGCGAGCCAAAGTTTTATCAACAAACTGCAAAGACGATAGATCGAGAGATTCCTGCGCAGCTGTGAGTGAACCTACCAGTGCGTAACGAGGGTCCTTTTGATACAGGGTGCCAACCCAAGTCCAGTTGTATCGTTTGAGCAAATAGACCCTGGGCGGATTGAAACCGGTCTCACTCGGCACCATTCGAAACAGATTGGGGTAGTTGTCCACCGTGAACATGGGATGAGTGTCCGCGTAAGATAACTAAAAAGCATAATAACACAGTTAGTTGATTCGGTTGTGGTCATCGCCATAGCAGCAGCAGTCAGCTTCAATTCTCTGCCAATTACAAAATAACCGCAACTTATATAGATAAATAACAAACAATACTACTAATAAAAAAAATATATATATGTCGCACGTAAATCAATGTTAATGACGTCACTTCCGCTGAAACTGGGAACGCGTGTTATGCGATGGATGAAATATATACGGTACAGCAGAACCTCAATAAATCGAAAGCCGCAGAAAATTCACGTTTTACTGACTAAATCCAGGCTATTATGAATAAACCTCTACAATTCAAAGTACCAATTTTATCTTTATAAATAAAATATTTGAACAACGGTATTAAATCTATAAAATTCAAAGTTCTAACAACAGAACTTCTTAAAATAAATAAACCTCTGTAGATCAAAGGATTCATAACTGAATTTCTATAATTCCAAGTTTTAATAATTTAACCATCAAAAATCGAAATTTAACAACTGAACCTCTATTAAAAAAAAACTTAATAACTAAACCTCTATAAAGCAAACTTTTTATTTATTAAATCTCTAGAATTCAAAGTTTTAACAACCGACTGAACCTCTTAAAATCAAAAATTTAAATAAATAAATCTCTCTAAACCCAATTTTAAATAATTCAACCTACAAAAATCAAAATTTTAACAACAGAACCTCTTTAAATCAAAGTTTTAACCACTGTATTCACACCTTTAAACCTCTATAATTTAAACCTTTTAGTTTTATTCTCTAGAAATTGAAATTTTAAAATTTTAACAACTGAATCTGCTCTGGAAATCGCAGTTTTTACAAATGAATCTCTTTAAATCGAAATTTTTACCAATTAATCTCTTATAAATAAAATGGAAAAGCTATTTCCGGTGTTTGAGCACATGGCTGAAGCTTTCCTTAGTCTCATCCAACCATGCTATTCAGTCACCTGACCTAACACTTTACTCCATTTTTTTTTAGACTCAAAACCTCTTTAAATCGAAATGGTACAAAATTCGCATAAATGAAAGACTTTCTGATATTTTCATGCAGTTCTCATGAGCTTCTACTGTATAGTCTGCAATATCGATAAATAAATAATATTGCGTGTTTGGCAGACATTTGTTTTATATTTCAGCGTTAAATTTGGTTTGGTAGTAACGAGGCTGATGAGCAACAACGATGACCCAATTCGCCCCTTCCCCCGCTGTCACTCACCCTTACGTAATCCCTCACTCCCTGTCCCTACCGAAACAAGAGCTAAGAGATAAAAACACCTCAACTCGTATTTTAAATTTTTAATGCGGATTAAAATAATTACGAAAGAATTTGCACGCGAAATAACTCTTTTTTAATTTTAATAGAAACACCTAATAAATGAGTAAATAGATAATAATTATAGATTTAAATTAATGATAGACACAATTATAATTCTAGTCTTATCTCGCCGCGGGCTAAAATGTTAGCGAGTTCGTTTTCAAATAACATAGAAAAAGTCATAATAAATTTGTGCAAATATTTTCTCCACATAAAAATTTCTTTCTAATAATACCAGAGAAATAATAAAATTACTGGAATAATTTTTTTTTTTTTTTTTTTGAAAGTCGAACTATAGGCCTAATGTACTTACGACCAAAATAAATACTAACATGTTGTTGAGACCGTTGCAAATTATTGACGTCACAATGCAAGTATGGAACAAATTTGATCAAGGTATAAACTCCATTTGATCGAATGTTTACATTCCAAAGCTTTATTTATACGAATGTTTACTTCCTAAAACTCAATTAGCGCGAGTATTTACTTTCTAAAACGCTATTTAAGTGAGCCTTTGATTTTGTAAACCTCATTTATTCAAATATGATTCCAAAATGCGTACCCCGAAACTTCATTTGCGCGAATTCTATATAAGCAAATGTTTATTCTCAAAACTTAATTGGCGCGAATTCTATATATTAAAGCAAATGTTTAATCACAAAACTTAATTTGCGCGAGTGTTTACTTCTTAAAACTCCATTTGCGCGAATTCTATATAAGCAAATGTTTAATCTCAAAACTTAATTTGCGCGAGTGTTTACTTCTTAAAACTCCATTCGCAAAAGCATTTTTTGGACAAAATTAAAGGTCTTAATTGCTAAAATGTTAGCCTTATTTTGTGAGAAATTCAATCAGTGTCGTTATTTAATTTCTTCATTTATTGACAACTCGATATAAACAATAATAAAAAAATCCAGCTATAAATTGACAGGTAATTTGATAAATGAGTGAAGAAAAGTGATTTCTATTTTTGTCCGCACATCGTCACCAATAGCAAAAATAAAAAAAAGAATTAAAGGGCGGAAGTTAAATAATAGAAAAAAAAATAAAAAATTTAATAACAAATTGTTTTGAAAATGGTTTTTTTTTAAGATTTGAGCGAACGTTTGAACCTTCAAAAGTAAACAAACACTCGAAAACACACACGAAAATGCACTCGAAAATGCCACAAAATAAATTCCAATTTTTTGTTCTTCTTCCAATAACTTGAATCGTTTTTCTTAAATAGTTAGATTTTTGTTAGTTTATTATTTACCCGACAATAAAAATAATAATAGAATCGTAGCATTAGGAATAACAGTGATGTCAAGTATTCGGCAGAGGATCAAGTTTCAGTAAATTTAAGTCAAATTTATTATTAAAATTTGTTTTTGTCAAAAATCAAGTCACAAAAACTAAGATTTAGTAAAACCACTTTCAACAATACAGTAAGAGAAACACGTAGACGTAGTGAACCACTCATAATCTACGAGGGCTATTAAAAAGTAAGTTTCCCCATATCAAGATTTAAATAAGAATTACAAAATTATAAACAATATTTATTTACTTTTCTACATACACTGTACACGGTCATTTCTACTCCTTTCCAACCATTAATTATCTAGTACCTAAATAACAGTTTTTTGATCCCCACTTTATAAAAATCTGCCGCCAACTTTCGCAAATCAATTTTTTTTTTAAAATTTATTTTCATCAGCTTTGTTCTTAATTTATTTATCAATTTTTATCAGTTCTTTGGTTCTCAATTTTATTTCGGTGTTTTCAATTTTTTTCAAAACATTTTTTATCCGTTTTTTCAATTATTAATTAAAAATGAAAAAAAAAAATTATCCGTGAAAATTGGCGGAAGATTTTTATAAAGTGGGAATCAAAAAACTGTTGCTTATGTACCAGAAATGCTTGAAAAAAAAAATGAAAATAACAGTAAAAAATAGTACACAAGAGTAAATAAATTCTGTTTGTAGCCTAATTATAATTACAGTATATTATATTTTCTTGATGAGGGAAACTTATTTTTTGAATAGCCCTCGTAAATAAATTTTAAGGAATGCCTCTTTATCTATATTAATTATTATCCAGATTAAGTTATTCAATATTCTAATGACTTAATCTAGATTTAGGGAATTAATTTGAATCTAAAATAAATGCTGATTTAGAAAAAATGATACTCGTACATTCTTGATCCATGCTTGATCTAGATTTAGTAAAAGTGATCTAGAATAAATGACTTATTTTTCATCTGAATTTAGTGAATGTATCTAAATAGGCTACAGTGGCTTCATGCTAATCCAGATTTAGTGGTTCAATTTCGATCTAGATAATTGCAATAATAAAATCTCGATCTATATTTAGTAAATCCAACGTTGATTTAGATTCATCACATTAACCTCAACTTAAAAATAAGAGGCTTAATTTTCGATTTTAAGTTTTAGTGTCAAAAAAAAAAAAAAAAAAAAAAAAAAATATTAAAATAGTTTTCCAAAAACAATTTTTCAAAACAAGATCAAAATTTGCGCATGCTCATACCAAAATACATAAACTTTTTTTTTT